>OOFC01043018.1:0-17639 GCA_900323345.1 Pseudochromis fuscus
CAGGACATGAACTGAACTCGGTTGTGTGAGTGCAGGTCTAAATATTGAATGACAGCTATGTGTGTGTGTGTGTGTGTGTGTGTGTGTGTGTGTGTGTGTTTGTGTTTGCTACCAGCTGTGAGTTTTGTCTTTGTCTGAAAACTGACTGAGGTTGTATAAAAATGGTTAACTGTCTCTTTAGGAGGCAGCTAAGTGCTGGTGAACACTGTGATCGGTTTATTAACGATAATGAATAGAACAGAATAGAATAGAATAGAATAGAATGGAATAGAATAGAAATGTGACCACGTAGGGTGCAGAGCAACTGCACATGTGTGAAAGTAAATACAAGTTACCTGCACTGTGCTTGCACTGGACTCTGTGTTTTGTTTTGCATTTTTCTGCTCTTGCTGTCTCACTGTTCTGCCAAAATCACCAATTAACATGACTCCTCTTCTCGTTGTCGTGGGGTCACCATCATTTTTCTTTTTTGCTTCCATGTTGTTACAGAAACTATTTGAATCCCCAAGTGTCCTCTTGTTCTTTTTTTCTTGGTGGCTCACAAAACACCCTGAAGCTCCACTCTGCCCCCTGCTGTATCGGCAGTAGTAAATTTCAAGTCACCACTGCTCATGCATGAAGGACATCTGCCAAATGCATTAGCAACCTTCAAAAATGAAGTATGAATGGAGCTCGTCCACATCCGCAGAGCGTGTCGGTAGTCCGCTAGTGGTGCGAGCCACTAGCTGAAAGTATGAACCAAGCTTAACCCTCACCTCTCCTCCCCTCACAGCATCCAAAACACGCAAATTCACAGGAACTAACATCGCCGAAAGGTTGGACGTCACACAACAAATATACAATTTACCAAAATAAAAGCTCCCCACAATAAATATAAAGACAAGTATAAACACATGAAAAAACAAAAACTAAATATGGACAAACATGAACCATGGATTTGATGAAACGTAAAGCTATTGCAATTATACACTAGTTTACTTGTTAGCTTTCATACTAGTTTACCTACTTGCTAGCTTACTTGTTTACTTACTTTCATACTTGCTAGCTTACTTGCACGCTAGAAGTAATAGAGAATGGGAACATATGTCATGCCGCGGTGGATTATGGGAGGCGTCTGCCATGTTTGAGGTCCACAGTTTTAAACAGACGGATAGCATCAGGAGACAAAAATGTGTATTTGACACACATAATATTAATATTCTAACACACATTTTTCAGGATACCAATATAAAACGTGGGGCAATATTCAATATGTGGAACAGATGCTTAAACGCGAGCGATCGCTGTTTAATGAGACCTGCTGAGTGCAGTTTTGTAATGGAGCGTTCTCACAATATTGTTGAAACAGAAATGAGAATTTTGTAAATGATATACCTTCTCATAATTTCGTATCACACATCACTACAGCCTGTAACCTTGTTTTTGAAAATTACAAATCTGTTACAGCGCAAGGTAAACATTGGTCTGTTCAGGAACATTGTTTTTTCCATATTTATGGAATAGATTAATGTGTCCTACCACATTAATGGACATGACAACATCACGACTGCACGAGGGACGGACAGGTGTTTTAGCCCCGACCTGAACAGTGGGCTAAAACCACGGTTAACTGATTAACTTCTCCCAGACCAATGATGAGACTTACTGTCACATCCCACCACGCAACAACTGCGTCCCATTGTTGATAAAACATAACAAAATATCTGGAAAGTTTGCACGCTAAAAAGTGTAGAAATCTATAGGAATGAATGCGGCCGCTGATGAGTGGGTACCGAATCCAGAAATGCTTTGCAATGTGACGTCACGATCCCTAATCTATTGTTACTTACTTCTAGCTTTCTTACTAGCTTACTTACTTGTTAACTTTCCTACTAGCTTACCTACTTGTTTACTTACTTACTTGTTAACTTTCCTACTAGCTTACCTACTTGTTTACTAACTTACTTGTTAACTTTCCTACTAGCTTACCTACTTGTTTACTTACTTACTTGTTAACTTTCCTACTAGCTTACCTACTTGTTTACTTACTTACTTGTTAACTTTCCTACTAGATTACCTACTTGTTTACTTACTTGTTAACTTTCCTACTAGCTTACCTACTTGTTTACTTACTTACTTGTTAACTTTCCTACTAGCTTACCTACTTGTTTACTTACTTTTGTTAACTTTCCTACTAGCTTACCTACTTGTTTACTTACTTACTTGTTAACTTTCCTACTAGCTTACCTACTTGTTTACTTACTTGTTAACTTTCCTACTAGCTTACCTAATTGTTGTTTCAGATTGTGTAACTTCCTAGTTGCTGTGACAGTTTTTATGGTCTGAACATGGACTGAGTTATATTCACTGTACAGGGGTTGTGTTTAACACTAGAACATGAGTGTGTCCCCTGCTCTGTGTGTGTCTGTTGTGTATCGGTGTATATCACAGCAAGGTCACATCTGTTTGTCGGTGGAAGACGAGTCCATGAAGGACACGGCTGCAGCCTCTTAAAGCTGAAGACGAGGACGGTTGGACTCTGTGCAGCTGTAAAGACAAGCGGGATAACAATGTTTTTTTTATAGCCAATGAAAAATAAGAGTGGAAATCTGCTGATGGTGTTTTTGAGCAGGGACGGCGATGAGAGGGCATCTCGCCTCATTTCTCGCTGGTGTGTTGTTTCTTTAAAAATGTGTCCTTCTGTCGGGAAATGTCTGTAACGTCCAGGGAAGGGTTTCATTTGGTCATATTTAATGTTTCACAGGATTCATTTGTTAATGGCGTGATTGCTTTTCAGTGGGTAAACAATTTGGACTGAGCGTGCTCCTCAGAGACGAATCACAAACGCCAGTGCTGCTGCCAGCAGCTGGAATCAGACGAACACAATCAGCCTCCTCGGTGGGAATGGATTTTTTTCTTCTTTTTGTGAGGATGGATCTCTGCTGGGATTTTCCTCCAAAATTAGAAGAACAGGATTTTTGTTTTTTTTTTGTTGCTGTCGTGTTGAAGTTCATATAAATCCCAAACTCTTTGAGAAAGAAACACAGTGTCGGGAATGTTTGAGCTTCTTTTATTGTGAAAAGTTCAACTGTGTTTATTTGTTTAATGCTGGGGGTCAACAAACCATCCACAGCATTGACGCTGTCAGCTGGTTTTTAGACTTATTAAGACTGTAGTTTCTTGAAGTTACATACAAATAACTCAAATTTTTAAATATAGTGAATCAGAATCAGAAGATAAGAACTGAATTCTGCAGTTTTATGGTCAAGGGCACAATATAAAAAAAAACCAAATTAAAAGCATCAGTTCAGAAAAAGTTTACTATTCTGAAAATTATAAAATTAAGAAACAGTATAATTATTAAGTTGTATAGGCCCGTTTATGTAGAAGTTATTAGAGTCCAAAACATTTACAAAGAAATAATAATAAATAATAATGAGGATGTACCTGTGGTTTGGTGGAGGAGACCAAACCAGAGCTAAAAGGAGGGTGAATATCAAATGTATCTCATCACATGAACACATCTTATGTTGTTAGTAATCAGCTGATCTGCTAATCCCCACCTCCATTAACACATTTAAACTAGTTGGTTTGACTAGTTGTAATCAGCATTCATCATATTTTAGCTATTATGTGTTAATATGAGAAAAAAAACCACATTAAAGAAACAGCCTCAGTAGCTTTACAGACAATATATTAAAAATTCAACAACTGCTTTAAGTTTTCCAGTGTTGATGGAAAAACTTATAATGAGACTGTTTCCCTGGTGAAACTTCTCACAGGGTTTCTAACCAGTTCCTTATTGAGGAATAACAAGGTGTTAATTTTAGTTGCTAAAATTCAAGACGTGCAAACATTGTCCTGGAAACACACCCGGCACTTTGGGTGTTGTTCGGATGTTATTACAATTTGTCTTCACTGCCGCAGAGCAGTGTTATACATACATTAGACTTTAACACCCTGAATCACTCACTGTGATTATCATGTGTCGCTGTTTCACTGATGCTGTCAACTCACAAGATCACAACCAGAACCGCTGCTCACTGATGTTTATTAATGATGAGGAAAAACACTTTCATGTAAAGATGAACTGATATCAGTCGTTCATCCTGGTGATTCTGGGTTGATATGAATGTGATCTGAAGGTCGTCAGACACCCAGGTCATGGTTATCACCCACATGACGTGAAGTCAGGGACCTGGACTGGGTTGGAGATTGTCGATGATGTTTCATCCACGAAGGGGTGGGCTGGTCGGAGCAGCAGGTTTTAAGCTCTGTGGACTCATTAACAGGGTCGATAATACCAGCAGATCGTTAGTGCTCCTAACGACTGTCTTTGGAGCCACGTGAGGCCAGATATGAACGACCCTCGTTAGGATGGTGACCTGAGGTCCACTGTGGATGTTGTCTCCTGGGACCGGATGGGACAGGATTGTAGATCAGGTGGTGAGGTGGTGTCGTAGAGAGGGTTTCTCTGCTGTCTTGTAGATGGATTCCTTCACTTGTCTTTCAAACCATCTGTACTTCAGGTCCAGAAAATGTCCACTGCTGTCCTCAGAGGAGTGTCCTCTTGTGTTTATGTGGAGGTGGACTGCAGACACTGGACCTGAGGCTCCTGTGTTAAACCATGTGCTTGTTGTTTGGTTTCCCCAGTATAGAGATCTGAGCACTGTCCACTACACTGGACTGTGGACAGCAGGGTGTCCTCCTTGTGTCTTTGGGACGGACCAGTTTCTGCCTCAGTGTGTTGCAGGTGTTGGTTGAAGACAGAGACTGTTTTTAGAAATGGACGAAGCAAGTATGACATCACCCGTTGGTTTGTGGGCTCTTATTTTGAAGCCAGTAGTTTGGTATCTGAACGTGGCCATGTTGGTTTGTTGGAGACCAGGAAGTGACCATATTTGGATATGAAGGGAGGAGTGAGGAGGCGGGTCTGACCCTTGAACCAGAGGACACTGTCCACGCCCCTAAGTCTTCGCTGTGTTCAGAGCACACATTGTGTGACAGTATAAAATCATCATCTCTGTAAAGTCAATTTTTCAAATACCACGACTTTCTTGAAGAACAATAGTGATATTTGACATTTTGATTGACTTGATTTAACCTTTTCCTGTTGTTGGCTGATGCATGAAAATCTTGTGTTTTAGTGATATATATTAAAGAGCAGTGGGGTTTTTGTCTGTAAACATTTTTAACCACTCCTCTATTTGTTATTCATTCATTCATTCATCTTCTGTACCCGTGGGGGTCTGCTAGAGCCAATCCCAGCTGACAGTGGGTGAGAGATGAGCTACACCCTCACGATTAATTATATGGAAAATAATACATTTGCTGTTTAAAAAATGAATAAATAAATCTAATAATTGAAATAATTAAACTGGCAGTTAAAGGATTCAAATCCTAAAAATAATGTATTTATAATCATTTAATTCACTGAGGCCACCGCCCCTTGCTGTCGGCTCGCTGCTGCAGGATGTCGCTCTACATGTGGGGAAGCAGGAAGCTCCCCGTGCTGGTTCATGACTGTATGGGTTCATATCCTGATCTCCTCTGCCTCCATGATCCGTCTGTTCGATGCAGATGACTTTGGCCTTTTCCCCGTTTAAGATGTACTTTTCCTGCTTGCAGTGGTTCATTATTGCTGATTTCATGTACACCCTCCAGTGGCAGAAAAATCATGGTATGAGTACCATGAACTTTATTGGATACTTTTACTTGGGTACTTTTTTTGTGCGTGTACATTTTTGTCTCAATGGTGTGCAGACGATAGTAAATTCGAGACACAAAGGTTCAATGTGCAAAAAACCAACCAATAAAACATCTACACATCTACAAAGTGTGAAAAGGGGCGGGTGGTTGGGCACCTGAAGCCCCGCCCCATCTGCAACACAAAAATAATCTTTGTTTCAGTCGAGCTGGATGGAGAGTACTCCTCTCTCCTTTTGTTTGCCTGTGAAACGTTTGATTTGTGACAATTTTCACATTTTGTGGTTTCATCTGCGACAGTTTGGAGCAACAACAGGTTTTTTCTCCAGGAATAACTCTGTGATTCACGGTGTCTCATGTCGCTGTCTGTCTCTGCCTCTGATTCATGCACCTTGTTTTCATTTGTTCTCATCATTTTGTGAATCTGTTGCGATCTTTCTCCTCGCCACATTAAAGCAGCCTCGCTCTGTGTTTTGAAGCTTTAGACGGATCCAGATGCAGATCTCAGTCTCACAGCTCAACAATAGTGATGAGCAGGCGGCGCTGAACAAAAAAGCCTCTCGGTCTGTGACAGATTTTTTAGCTGGCTGCTAATGGGAAGCAACACTCGGAGACCTTAAAGCGAACAGAAAACCATCATCTGCACTCGCTCAGAGCAGGAAACCACAGGGGATGAATAAACCAATGAATAGAGAAGGAGGGAGGCGGCAGGAAAATAAAACAGGATTTAATAAACGAAATGGAGACAATAAATTTGTGAGGCTGTTATTAGAGCTCGCCTTGTATTCTCTGGGTTTTGATTTCACAGCTCTTGGATGAACAATACAACAGTGAGACTATTTATTATCCAGATGCATTTATTTCTCCTCCTCCGCCTCGGGATCCTTGCAGCGCGGTGATCTGTTGAGGAACGATCGCGGAGATCCAGATACGACACTGCGCTGATTATTTTCACTCTTTGTTCCTCGACTCGTTCCTCGGATTGCAGCCGTTGTTGGGGAGATGGACGCCGGGACGTGAATCCCGTTACGTGCACACTGGGACGTGAACGCCGGGACGGGGTCATCTGCAAGATCCAAGTCCCATAAAATAAAATTAAATGCTGCATCAGTGAGAACAAGAAAAACAAAAAACATTTGTGTTGATTTTTAGCGATCAGACAGAAAAACATCTGCACAGCCCAGTTTGAAGACTTTCCAAAGGATCAAGTGTTACACTCAAAAACCAAAAATGATCATTTTCCAGCAGGTGCAGCAAAGATTTTATGTAAAATCTTGTGTAATTATTGTAGATTTGATTGTTTAAAAAAGAATATTTGCATATGCAAAAACATTGATACAAAACTGGGAATTCCTCGTTCATGGGAAATAATTGCAATCCCCAATCCCTATCACGAGTGGGGTTCAGCGGGTTACCCACGCCTCTTGGCGAAGGGTAGACACATTTGCTGTCACTAATTGTTTAGTAACTTTGACTAAATTATCAACTGCATCTGACAACTGAAAAAAATATTATTCACAATGACTAGGTTATCTAGTTTTACATTATACATGTAAAATCATTTTTATACTTTTAAAAATATTCTTTGCTTGTAAAGAAAAAGAGAAGTTTTGTGAAGTATTTTTTACAGTGTGTTGAATTTAACCCCGACAGAAAAACCACATGGGTTTCCCGTGTTATTCCCATGTGATCACATGTGGCAGCAGATGACCTTCATACACATCTCACATAAAATCCAACACAGGGTTTTTTTAGAGCGTGAAAATGTTCCAAAACATTTCCCATGTTTTTCCCATGTGAAAGTCACATGTTTAGTGTGTGATGGTGTAGTTCTGCTGTCGGTGGAGTTTTCTCAGCTCCTGATGTGACAAAGTTGCAGTTTGTTTCTGGAGGAGGATCCGTGTTGACTCTCCTCTCTGATCCTGTCCGGCTCCCTGAGGGGAAATCCTGTTTCATCTTTGCCTCTCCCACGGTGGGCGGGAGTGGAGGTGGCGAGCGGCGTGCAGGGACTCAGCCTTAGGTTCAGGGAGGGTGATCGGAGGGAGGATCACTCACTACCACCCTGAAGTGAACAGATCAGGAGGTCGTGCTGGTGAATAACTGAACAGTAACTCCCACACAGACGCTGCTCCAACATCATGAAGTTCAGAGGATCCTGGTGACTGTGTCACTTTGGTTCATTTCAACACAAACAACAAAAAACTTCAAAATATATTTTCCAGCAGCTGGCACACTGCTGTAAAATAACTAAATAAAAACACCAACAGAAAATACAAGCTCATAAAAATACAGAACTTTAATTAAAATACAGTCTATTATTGAAATTTTACATCTTATTCTTGATGTAATTTTGAACTTTTTAATGTTTATTGAAAAATAATTACATGTGTAATAATAATAAAACTTAAAGAAACATGTTTTTGTTAAAAAATTCAACAATTATGCAACATTTGTGTCAATTAATAAATCAATTTAACTCTTATCTATGAATGTAAAAATAATAATACAATGATCCATGTGTAAATATATTTTTACAGACATTATGTTAAAAAATACGTTACATTTTATGGCTACAAGGTTTTCATCAGACATGAACATTTGCAGGTTTATTTGTCATTTTTAGTAAAATTAGATTTAAAGAAAAATTACTGTAAAATAATCTGGGGAAAAATCTCTAAAATAACTTTTTTACAGTGTGTAAATTGTAAGTAGTTCAGTACTGTAACTGTGACACTCTTAGTGACAATTAACACATTTTATCTGCAAATCTGTAAACTAAAGAAAATAATTGAAGTTCTGTGAAGACACAGTCGTGAGATGTAAGTAACAATCTGTTATTGTGACTGTGTGCTTTATGGAAATTAAAAAAATAAAGCGTGTTATTGATTAAAGTTGATAAATCGACTCCGGAAAGACAGAAATGTTTTGGGGATAAGATAAGTCATTGTTATGTTGATGGATTGCATTGTTCCATTTTTGGAGTTGAGACGTGTAATTTATCAACGTAACTCTGATTAAATGGAAAAAGTAATGAGTTTGTGTCTGGGGTTGATTGTATGAAGATGAATGTGCGGGTGCACACGGTGTCCTGGAGAAAATAAGATTTTCTTCTTCTTACAAACTGGGATCACAGAACAATCCAGTCTGGATGAGATGTCGCTGCCGGTGGGAGATTGAATTCACGAGGCTTGTTTCTTTATGTATGAGCAGACACTCCTCAGTGAAATTCAACTGAACTGAAGTGAGTTGCTGCCTGAGTTTGACTCCGTGCGTTGCTGAAGGACACGTCGGCAGCAGTCTGAACGATGCTCCCTGCAGAAGAACAACCTCAGAGAGAAAACACAATTTACTCCGAGCATGGTTTTTATTTCATGCACAACAAAGCTCCATCAGTTTTATTTGCTTATTTTTTCATTTGATACTCTGCAGCCACAGATTCAGGTGTCCTGCTGCTCAGTCAGAGGTGGTGTTTGGATCCATCTAATATATCAGTCGTATCAATACCAACATTGTGTCGGTTCTGATCAGTACTTTCATGATGAGACAGGTATTTAAAGCCTCAGTCCTCTGGCCGGCCTCCTCCTACGACCTCCAACAACCTCCTGTAAGCACGTACAGAGGATGTTGATCAGGACACAAGTGAGTAAATGTTAATTTTGTTCCACTGATCGGTGCAATAAATCTGTAATTTCTACATGATACCAGTCAGGTGTGTTGTCAAAAATCATCAATTTTGCATATTTCCTGATCAAATACAGGCGGAGATGTGAGGTGAGGCAGCAATGAGCTGAGCCTCACATTGCGCAATCCCTCACAAACTGGACTGAGCGTGTGCAGTGTGCCTGCTGCTGACCACTGTGATGGTTGGAGACACTTTTGTGATGTGTCCTGACTTCCCACAGTCTGACTCACATGTGTGTGTAACAGCAGTTTCCAACCTTTTTGGATCATCCACCACCTTCCTGACCGAGCTGACACAGCAGACCATTATTCATTCACACCCAGTCATACTGGTGGTGGTGGGCTGAGTTAGCCACAGCTGCTCTGGGCGTGGCTGCCAGTTTGCACCTCCCACCACCAACAAACCATCATACAACATTCATACAGGGCAGAGTGAGTAAAGTGTCTCACCCAAGGACACATCGACAGGGACTCGTCTCTAGATCAGTCTCTATAATCAGACGTAAAACCGCACTGACAAAGCAGGAGGTGAGGCTGCAGTTCCTCTGCCTCACAACAGGGGGCCTGTGTGATCCCACAGGTTTGAGCTTGTCGTTTTATTTGGAGTAATGTGCTGGGTTCAAATGTTTGTAAATTTAACTCTGGAAGACTCACAAACCTCACTGCACCCCACTGACTTAGCCCCTCCCCCTCCTCCCCTGCTGTGCTGGGAGTGGTTGCGGAAGTGCCGATCACATGACTGGCAGCGAGGAAGAAGATTGGAGGAATTGGACAGCTGCAGACAAAGTACTGCAAACAAATTCATTATTTGTTTCACCATTCAGTTCTCCAGTGATAATTTCATGTTTGCAATAAATGGCGGCTGTGGCTCAGGTGGTAGAGTGGGTCACCTTCGAATCGTAAGATCATGGGTTCGATCCCTGGCTCCTCCTGTCCACATGTCAAAGTGTCCTTGGGCAAGACACTGAACTCTAAGTTGCTCCCAATGGTGGCTAGCACCTTACATGGCAGCTCTGTAGCCATTGGTGTGTGAGTGGGTGTGTGAATGGGTGAATGAGTTACATTGTAAAGCACTTTGGGACCTAGCTCAGGTCATGAAAGCTCAATATAAATGTACTCCATTTACCATAAACAATATTTAGAAAAAAGGTATTTTGTATTTGTCTAACATCTTTGTCTTTTTATCATGATCATAATTGTGATCAACTAATTGAAGGAAAAATCTCAAAATCATGGAATCAGGACCATGACAATTCAAGTTTTCATTTGCAGATTGATGAAGTATTCACTTGATAAATTGTGATACCTGAAAATAGATACACTGCTGTTCTAAGTAAAAAGGATCAGTTTTGGTGTTGGTGATACTGTCCCTGTGTTTACTTGGTGTTGGATTGATACCAGATTTTGCAGCATCGCCCGCTGCTGTCCGTCAGAGCCTCAGGTTTAAGTCTGACACGTCCACGCTGCATCTTTCATGAATGGACAGCTCGGCTTTAACGAGACGAGTCGGTGGCGGCTGACGAGCTGTCGCCTCCGTTTTCCTCTGCAGCAGCTTCTTTGACGACGTCGCAGGAGTGAAAGTTTCCAGCAAACACAGAAATAAAAATGCTGCTTGTTAAGGAGTTAAATACTGGTTGTTGTGGCTGCATCCACCATCCTGTCCCACTTCCATGCTGTGTACAGTGTTTGTTGTGTGAACTGTGGAAAAGCGAAGACGTCGTCCACGGTACTTTCCACAGAGGAGCTCCTCACAGCTGCGAGCATTAAATTGGGGCTGATGGCGAGACACCTCTCAGAAACAAAGCAACATGTAGATGCAACACTCACAAAAAGTGACTTGTTAAAAATGGAGGATGCAATCCATCTGCTGCCTGACGCTCTTATCGCTGTTTGGAAAAAAAAATATCTCTTTTTCCACAAGTAAATTTCAAAATAAAGTGTCTGGAACATCAGCAGATCAGCTCAACTACAGGTTTAATGTTATGCTGATGACACACTTGTATCCTTAGACTGTATATCAAAGATGGGCGTGGCCTCGATGACCTCACCTGTTGGTTTATAGTTTTATATTTGGTGTTCCCCAAGGCTCGATTCTAGGTCCTGTCCTATTCTCCTTCTACACAAACCACTTTTATACTTTATTATTGTTTTGTTTTGCTGATGACATAAAACTGTATTTACAGACTTTGTATAAAAGATGGGCGTGGCCACGGTGATGTCACCCATTGGTGGATACACTTATTTTTGATGCAAGGCTTTTAGAGTTTTGGTCCTGTCCTGCTCTGCCTCCATGTAAAATCCTCAGCCTTAAATTCTTCGTTTTATATTTCTTATAGTTACGCTGATGACACAGTTGTATCCTCAGACTGTATAAAAAAGATGGGCGAGGTTTCTAAATGAGGTCTCCTTGCTTGTGAGCTTATTTTCCTTTGACGTGAGAACAAAGTCTTTAAATGTAACTTTTTGTAGCTGTATTATAAACAAGTATACTTTTGTCTGTACCTGTCATTGTACGTGTGGATGTAGTTAAATGATTTGAATAAATAAATGAACATTTTTGAATTAAAGTCAGTTGGAGTGAGAATTTTTTGAAGTCTGCATCTAGTGGCCATCAGTGGTATTGCACTTGTTCTGCATTGACTTCACTTCTCACACCTCAGGGACGACGCCCATCTTTGATATCACTTTAGACCAATCTTGAAAAACTCCAATAATTCGGGAGGTAAAATGAAAGTTGTCCTGGAAAATAATGACATTAAATCTGCTGTCTGTGTTTTTGACATCCTGAACTTGGGATGTATTTTCTTGTTTTTAAACCGTTTAAAACCAGATATGGGCGTGTCCTGTTAAATCATTTCGAAACACATTTTCCCACAATCACACTAAAGATGTTGCTAATATTTCACAAATGTCTTTTTTCTTTTGAGAAGTTTGGACTAAAAGTAGAAATATGAAGCAGAGTGAGCAGTGAATCTTTCAGGGTGACCTCTATATGTGCTGTGTATTATATATGAGGACAGCTGTGTGTGAACAGGCAGGACAGGCATGAAGCTCCTACACACACACACACACACACACACTCTGCTGTCAGTGCAGCTTTACTTGTGTGTCTGTAGAGATCCAACATGACAGAGTGAGAGGACAGAGCTGTGTGGCATGATGAGGTGAAACAGACACACACACACACACACTCCATCATCATAGATCCAGATCATGACCCAACACACAGCTGATGACCGTCCTTCCATTTTAAAACCCTCTGAACCTGAGGTCACTACTTGATCTTCAGTAACAAGGTGGGCTCGTTAAGACTCGGGTCGTTATGGTTAACGAGGCTGTCGTGACCTCGCTGACCTCTGACAGTGAGGTGAACTCTGGGACGATGCTCAAGTTGTGTTTCCCAGGATCAGCATGGTGCAGGTAAAAGCTAATGAATAAAAGTGAAGTGAACTCACACAGGAGGTTGTTTGATCTTGTGTTTACCTCACACGTGTGCACAGAGGTCAGAGGTCATGGTCATGTGACATCCACCTGACATGAAATTAACTCCTCTTTGATGTGTTACTGTGAGTTTAGATAGACAGTGTGTGTTGGGGCTAGATGGTTTCAGCAGGTTTGTTTATGCTGTCGTAACGTTCGCTAGCTAGCTAGGGTGATTTGTTATGTTTCAAAGGTCCAATCAAATTGCTCCAAATGTTTTGTCCCGCCAACATATCCTGTTTTTACCAGAAATACATCACGATACAGAAGTTAGATCCTCTGCAGATGATGTTTTATTGTGACTTCATTATTTTAATTATTCATCCAAATCAAAGAGAATTTTGCAAACGCACAAGTAGCAAAGAAGATTCTGTGAAGTTTATACAAGTTAAACAAAATGATTTTCATCAAGAAAGATATATTTTTCTGACTCCAACACTGAACCTGTTGTAGATTTTCCTGTTCAGCTTGTTGTGGATTGTTGCTTTTTTTCCACAAGGGGGCAGCAGTGTTCAGTCTATAGCATCAGTTCTTCTTTCAACAATTTAAAAATAAAACAGGCACAAAAAAACGTTTTTCAAAAAAAACTGTGAATCTACCTGTTGTTCCTGAATTTGTATTTATGCTATTTTACTGATTTATTTCTGTTTAGTTTTCAGATTTTTCCTGTTTTTTGTGTTTGTTTGTTTGTTTGTTTGTTTGTTTAATTACACAAAAGTCGTGTTTTTGTTCGTACATCGGTGGAGCTTTGTGCTCTGATGCTGTGATTTCTAGTTCTCCCTGTTTGTCTCCAGCCAGTTAAAAACTAAAAGTAGTTTTACTTAGTTTCTTAGTTTTTCAGATTTTTCCAGTGTTTTTTAAGTTAAAAAAAAATAAATGCACAGAGACAGAGAGACGACTGAGGTCACTCTGAAGAAAGGTCTGCATCTTTTTTACATTACTATGAGCTGCCTCACACACACACACACACACACACACATGCAGTTACCATGTGTGTCTTGCTTCAGGACCCTGCAGACAGGGCTGGGGATAGAACCAGCAACCTTGCGGTCTGTGGGCTCTGACCCCCTCTGGTCTGTGCTGTCCCGTGTTTGTTGGTGTCGACCTAGACCGTGAACGTCGTTGGCGACCTTGAATGCGCCTCGTGTTTTATGGATGGCAGTGAAACACTGACACCTACTGCTGACCTTTGACCTGCAGCATAAAGGAAACTGAGCGAGCGAGCGAGCGAGCCGGAGCTAATTATACGTCCTGGTACAAACACAATGAGTGTTTTCTCTAATAGCAGAGTTGATCTCCCTCATGACCGTGGTGATTACAGCCTCCTGAACAGACTCATTAAACCCGAGCGAGGTGCCGCCTCACGGTGTCGGCGGGTTTTGTTGGACGTGTTGTTTACCGCCGTCATAAAGGCGTGATTGAGGTTTTACAAAGAGGTGTAATCGTATACCGCGGGGCTCCAATCACAGCACACCTGGAATAAATGCAGCGCTCTCACACACATACAAACATACATCCCATAAACTCCCATTATTGTCCATTCATCATCATCAGCCCGGCCCATTGTGCTCGCCGCTCCGCTGTAATTGCCGAGTGCAGTTGGGAGAGAAAGTCTTAATGAGGAGTTTGTTGTGCCGAAGCACTTTGTGGAGATTCACTGTGCGTCTCCCTGTAGTCATTACAAAGTGTTGTATCATCTACTCGCAGTATTTTGTGTTTTTAATGTGTGTGAAGTGCTGCTGTGTGTGTCTGCCACCAGCACATCTGCAGAGAGCTGATGTCGTCAGGACGATTCACCGTCTCTGGACAACAAATATCTGCACTTTGTATCAAATGATGTTTTTCAAAGAGGCAGAATCATCACATCTCGTGGAAATTATTTGAATTGTTTTAGTCAATAATACTTAAAAAAATTAAAAAATCCATCAAGGATATTGTGACACTTTTGTTTGAACATGTTGTTGCTTACATCCCACTCAAGCTGTAATTTTACTCATTTCCATCTTATTATTTTACACATTATTATTTTATTATTTTTAGTTTCTTGAATTTTGAATGTTCTGAATTACAAAGGCTCATATATTGTGTAACAAAGTGTCAATTTGTGAAATGTATTCTGTTTATTTTACACATTTTTTTGTATAATACGTATTGTTAAAAAGTAAAATCAATTGTTATTTTGTTAATTGTTAATTAAATATATGCACACACATAAATATAAAGGTGTTTATTTAGCAGATTTTGAAAATACTTAATACTTAATAACATACTAATGAAAACAAGTGACTCGTACAAATACCTGAAATAACATGAAAAACCTTGAACTACAAACTATTTCTTTTTAACAAAAATTTCAGGTTTTGTCAGTTTAAAAGATTTTTTTTGTTTTTTACTTTTGAAATACCTAAAAAGTAGATTTTGTTATTTTTAAATTTATAGTTTAAATACAAATTTCTAAAATCTGACACAGTTCAAATGAAGCAGTGCTTCTGTTATTTGACGGGTTTGTTTATTTCAGTGACTTTTGGGACAAAAACATTGAATAATTGAACTTTTTTCATGTAAACAGTCTTCCTTAAAAATTAAGAGTACAGCTACAGACTGTACTGTAATAAAGGACAATGACTGTATTTCTGTGAGCTGCTTATTTTCTAGTATTTTCAGTGGCAGCTGCTGGAGCTGTGTGGTCAGAGAGGACACTACCGTCTGATACAGAGGGAGGGCGCCGGGCTTTCATTTAAAGCACAGATTATGTTAATTACCTATTAAACTAAATGTGCATTTAAGTGCATCATCACTCCTAAAGTGGGCTGGTGCTAATTGCTCGCATTGACAGAAAGTGCACTGCAGTGGCCGACCCTGTACGGACCGACCAATCAGAGAGCAGCAATTAAAAACAGACATCAAACTGATAAAGTATGGAGGCAGTCGATTGAAGTCACAGTGTCTAAAATACGAGCAAACGTCCACACCAGTCACCGCACAGAGCCAGTGATCCTGCTGCTACATGTAATATCTCCATCATCTGATTTTCACTGCTTGTTCCAGTTTTGATCCTTTTATTGGATTATTGCTGCTGTCGACAGGAAGTCAGGACGACAGTGATCAATGAGAGAAGCGAACAACACAGAAAAACTCTACAATGAACAAACAGAAACAACAATACAATAAAACAAAGCTCCTGTTTAATATGTGTGTGTGTGTGTGTGTGTGTAATTACCCAGAGCTCTGAAACCCTCACAGCCTGACGCTCAGGCCTTTTTGAATTGCTGTTAGCTTTGTTTAAAACTAATTAGACCAGAGGCTTTGGAGTCAGGAAGTGGGTCACCAAGAGAAGGGGGGGCCGGGTCGGGTTGGGGGGTCCTCGTCATCATCTCCACAAAGTTTGAGATTTCTACTGATCTGCTCCTTTGGTGCATTTCCACCACATGTTACCAGCTCCAGTCCACTCTCTTTGGTTTTCCATTAAGAAACACTGGTCCTGGTTCCACTTTTCTAGAACCTGCTCTAATTCTGTTCTAAAAAAAAAGACCAACCAGGTACTAGCAGGTACTGAAATGTGATTGGTCAGAATCGGTACTGTGTCAGAATAACCGGTTTCCAGTAAAAACATCAAAGTCCAATAACAGCTTCAGTTCAATGATCTTTAAAGAACCGGGTCAGTGGATCCTGAGCTCTGATTGGCCGGTCGGTGGAACAGCTGACGGAGGTTGTAGCAGGACCTCACATCTGTGAAAACCTCAGAGAGAGGTTCAAACAAGTGGAAATATCTTCTCTGTTTCTGTGACACCACAACAGTTATTCTGAAGATCACTGAACATCATCCTGCTGCTGCACCTGAGGAGGAGGCGGGGCTATCTGAGGGCATGGAAACAGTTACCATGGTACCATAGGTGGGTCGAGTGGAGCTGCTACCATGTCGGGGGAAAAGAGCCATTTGTTTTTCATTGAAAGAGTCGTAGCATTATGTAAACAAACTGACACGTGAAGGGTTAAATTCCTAAAAAAGGAATAAATATTTAATATCTGTGATGAGAACTGATGTTAACTTACCTGAATAATCACGTGAAAGCAGAACATAATATTCATATCAACTGTTTTCATACTTTTTACCACTACTGTTTAAAATCGATGCACAAGAGGCAGAAACCTCCAACAAACAGTCCCAGCATTAAAGTGTGAATCATTTATCAACAGCTGGAGACATACAGTGGACAGCAGTTTAAAGGTATGGACACACTGGGCCCTTTTAACCAGCAGAAGTGTCCAAATGTGAGGCTGTTAATGGGAGACAAGCGTCCACACCGGGGCTGTTAATAAAGGTATGGATGAGGCCATTCATCACAGGTATGAGCATGCCGGGCGTCGTTATTAAAAAGCTGCTGACGCCCACTGGCTGCTCCCATGTAAACACATTACAGGCTCTTTGTGGACAAAATGCTGAACAAGACACTGACAGGACGGACGCACACGAGGACGATCGAGGCCGCAGTCTTACAGTAACACAACGTTCACACGACTATCAAAGTTTTTATTTCCGTTAATACAAACTGATTTACAGAAATCTTTAGTTTATTTACGCAAGACAACAGCAGCCGCTACATTAGCTTAAACAAGATAACAGCAGCTGCTACATTAGCTTAAACAAGATAACAGCAGCTGCTATGTTAGCTTAAACAAGTTAACAGCATCTGCTATGTTAGCCTCAAAAAGATAACAGCAGCCACTACATTAGCTTAAAAAATAAACAGCATCTGCGACATTAGCTAGAACAAGATAATATCTGCTACGTT
>OOFC01043019.1:0-23672 GCA_900323345.1 Pseudochromis fuscus
TGGTGGGTCTGGCAGCCCCACTGGGCGTGCCGCGCATGCCGGCTGTCAACAACTGCCAGCTGACACGTCACAAGCTGTCAGACGCTCCTGAGCAAGGTGACAGCAGGTCACCGAAACTGTCGAACAAGGTAAAAACACCATTCATATTCTATGTGTGAACAAAGAACTTTAACTCACTTACTAAGAAGACATAATGAACGTTTTTGAGATAGAAACACAGCTAGCGATAGCAAAAGAGTAGAGTAATGAAAATACGGTTGTGGCTCTGGATCTCAGTGTAGACTTGTAAAACCAGGAACACCACTTGTATGCAAACGATAACTCCTCCATTTAAACATTATTACAGCGAGGGTGAGCTTCTCTGTCATACCGAGAAGGACATCGTAATTTCCCAAAACTGAATAAATACCACACGTAGCAATACAACACTGCTTTGTTAACTCAATCATATTGTAACTAGAATATCTACCGAAAGAAATATTATTTGCATGGACTGATAGTAACAGGGTAACAGTAGTTTGTTAACAGCGGCTAGCTTGTTAGCGGCCGGTTGTTGTGAACCGGCTACCTATGCAGTGACGTACTGACCTTTTATGGTGACGCGGCCACAACTTGGGTCCTTGCCAGTGGAAAAGCAAACAGGTTCTTTACTGTTAGTAAACAAAGAAGTATGCGCGCGCATTGTGGCAACGGAAGTATGGCGGCTGATGGCATGCACCAAAATCGCGGCTAACGCTGCTAATGCTAACAGCTAGCTTCCACACTCACTAAGGAGTCTTTGCACAAGATAAAAAACACAACAACCAGACATTTTGATGGGCTAAATTTTCACGTGGTTCATATCACTCCCGTTGCCAAAATGCGCACGCAGCTTCTTGATGATGTAGTCTGTAAATGGGTCAATAGGAGAATCTGAAGTTCAGATTCTGAACCAACTAATCACCAGCTCTAGCACCAGCCTGAAACTAGCACCCGTTCTTGTTTGGTGCAAAAGACAACTGAGGACAATAATTAGCTTTTAAAATTTAAATTAGCCTATTAAATGTGGAGCTGGAGTTATGCAGTAATGAATCCACCCTTTGCAGAGATATTTAGTAATTAATGTATCAAAGTGAGATTTAAACATGAAAAGGAGACGTTGAATCTGGTTTGATAGTGAGAAATAACAACATTTCTATTTGTGTTTGTAACTGTTAGAAACACAGTGAGACAGACGAGATGGAGAAGGAAGGAGTGAGATAGAAAAATGGTGTAGTGTGAGTAGTGTGAATCTCATACAAGTCGGGCAAATGTTTGGCGGCTGATGAAGTCATTGTACCATATGTTGTTGAGGAGATGTGCCAAGTTGTTACCGTATGACATACTGTCAGGTCTCAGTGCACATGAACCGACTGCAGGCCCACAGATGTAGGTTGTAAACATTTGTCTCTCACCAACTTGTGTCTCTGAGGGACAGATGGATGACAGTCAGGTAAAGCTCATGACAGCACTGTGAATGTTGACTTCAGTCAAAGACAGCAGCTCTACAGCTTAGGAAAAAAAACACTGAAAGAGACACTGGATTTAGAGACACGGTGTGGTCTTAATAAAATGTCTTCTCTCTGTATTTGCACAGTCTCTCCACATATGAGGAGTGTTGCAGCTGCTTGAGAAACATTTGCTTGTTCCCACACCCACTGTGACATTAATACAACTGGACTTTACACAGTGATAGAAAATGCACGTGTGATACTGGAACATTTGGAGGAAGAGGAAATGGTCTGACCGGCGCCGATAGTCCTGTTCACAGATAAGAGACTCCTGACCCACATGTTGATCAGTCCAAACAGGCCTAATGGTCACATAGTAACAACTGAATAACATGAAGTTTTAACCTCAGTATTAACTAACAAGCAAAACTTTGGATTTATTTACCTAAATACTAAATTATTATTAATTGTAAATTATATTTGTACATGTGTTTTTTCTTTGGTTTGTTTTTGAATGCTTTATTTTGAACAAGTGCAATAAAAACAAAACCAAATGACAAAGAAGAAAGAAAAAAAAGAAACAGTCAAAAACAACACAAACAGTATTAACTGTGACATGTTCAAAAAGGAGTAGGATGAAGCATAAGCTTGTTGTTCCTACCCCTTTCTCCACTACCCCGCCATTAACAATTAATCGCCCATATACAGACATATTTACATATATACATAATCGCAAATGAAAGGAAAATAATTAGTGTACAAAGAAAGTAAATAAATGTTCAGTGAATGTTCAAGCCCCTCCTCCTCCCTGGACCCTGTGAAAACCATGTTTTTGTACCGCTTTTTAAACAGTTTCACATCTGACATGGACTTCTGATAGATAGATAGATAGATAGATAGATAGATAGATAGATAGATAGATAGATAGATGGATAGATAGATAGATAGGCCTGTGTGCATGAGTAACTGTGTGAAGAGGCAGACAGACATGATGACTGACAGAAGAAAGAGGATTTTCTGTCTGTTGTCCAGTGAGAAGCTAATCCTGAGCCAGTGGCTCCATCTCTCTCTAGATCCCATCCCCGGTCTTCAGTCTGCTCTCACTTTGCAGATCGAGCCTCTCTGGACTGAGCTGCAGGAAACGCACCGGCCCTCCGCCGCCTCCACTCTTCAGCTATCATAAGGTGAGTGACAGACTCTCAGTCCTAACTTCTCATCCTTCACTTCTGCACCTCCTGTCCTCGTTCGTGTCTCCTGTCTGTCCATGCACACCTGCTTCCAGTGGAGAAGTGCAGTTTCTCTTGAGAGAAGACATTTATATGCATTCAATGAAATTCATTGGATTACAGTGGAGATAAAGCTTTGTTTCACAACCTGTATGCACATAATAAACATAACCTTTTACACATATATTTACATCCACTGTATATCCAACACAGTGGACACTTGCATTAAGACGTCTTTAATGTCTGCTCATCACAGGGACCGACCATCTGTCAATAACTATTCTTCTTAATTGTAATTGTCTTATTAAACCTCTAGCTGTAATCAAACTATAGACAGGTCAACGGGTACAGGCGTGTCCCTCTTCTACTTTCCCTTTCTCTTTAATCTTCTGGTGGGAAACCCACTCAACCCATCTTTTCTACAGTCTCTAAGGTGTCCTCTTTCTCTTTAGCTCCTCCCCCTGTCCTCTCCTCCTTAATGCTACTTCTTCTTTAATAATGTGTATTTGTTTATTTTAACCACTACACCTCTTAAACTACATTTCCTACCTTTATGTCTCTCTCCCTCTCACCTTCTCCAGTATTTATGTGACTCCTTCTCACCACCCACCCACTCACTGTATCAGTTTTTTTCTGCTTTTCTTGCGTAAGCTCAGCTGACTACTTTAGGATGTCGAGAAGGATCATGTGTTGTCCAGGTCTGATGCCAACTCTAAGCTGGCACTTAACTTCTCCAACTGCTCCTGACAATACAGTGTGTGTGTGTGTGTGTGTGTGTGTGTGTGTGTGTGTGTGTGTGTGTGTGTGAGAGAGAGAGAGAAAGGTGACTTTGACCCAAATCTGAAGACAGATCTTGCTTTTGTATTAAGGCTAATGTGCAACAATACAGCAGAAACTTCTCTGGATAAACTGTATCTGTTTTCCTCTATTCTACTTTTAATCCTAAAATCACAGATAAAACAGAGCAAAGATAAACTCTCCCTCTGTACTTGGTGTAATTGTCACGTTTTATATTTATTATAAGGTCGAGAGGGGTTTGAAGGGGTAAAGACACATTTAATTTATATGGCAGCACTTCTCTTTGTATCCTAAATCATCTGATCACCTGAGCTGGTGGCTCTCTCAGGTTGACCAATCAGAAAGCTTCTGTCTGCTTCAAGAATAATCTCATCACACAGACTGCAGGCGTATCCGTTACTTAAGCATTTGATAGCTTAATGCAATTAGCATTTTTGTCTGAGTATGTACCTGTGAAGATGTGTGTTATTATAGCAACATTAATTTGTATGGGGTGTACAGTTTTTTGGTGTTTTTTTCCTGTAGTGGGTTTCCCTTCTCTGTCACAGAGCAGGAAATACAACAAATACAAAGAGTAATGTATATTGTAAAAGCTTTAGTAGCAACAGCTACTCCACCCATAATGTTTATCTCTGTGAAAAAGCAGCAGTAAGTTGCATTTGCATATTCACACATTTGCATCATAGTGAGATTTCTGTAGAGATAAAAACTGTGCTCAGTCACAGACAGGATACAGATTGTTGTCTCTCTGCTCTCCTCTGGGCCTCTTCGATGTCTGGTTCCCAATCTGATTCCCAATTATCAGCTTCCTCTGAATGCCATCTGTGACTTGGGCAGGATGCTGCTTTAAGTTCAAGCTTGGTTAAACTGGTAGCTTAACATAAACACATTTAAAACACTCCAATAAGACTGTAACCAGCTACTAATCAATATAATACATCAAAGAAATCTTAGATTCATTACAGCATTTTCCCACAAGCTGTAAGTTAGCCTGTTGTCACTGGCAGACTGGACATTGTAATTACTTTTTCTAACCTTTGCCCTCTGTCCTTTTACCAGATAACAACCCAGACCACGTAACCATGGCGAACTCTTTCACTCGCATGATGTCTGGCCGTACCACAGCAGTGATGCTGGCCATGGGAGCTGGCACTCTGGGGTCTGGATACCTGCTCAGTGACAGTGCTGCTGCTGCTGCTGAGAGGAAGACGCTCTATCCACCCAGGTACATGTGTGAGAACGTGTGCATTTGTGACCCTCCAAAGTGGATCTTGTGCCACTGAATAATATTTATGGCAAATTGAATTATCAAAAATGTTGTTAGAGCAAAATAATGAAATGGTTACATCAGGTGATACTGTACTTATTTATTTTTAGAAAACGTACATATCCCCATACTACTCAGCCTCTGTAATCTGGTGTGATTACAAACTAGACTAAGAAAATTAACTGAGTTTGGTAACTTCCTGCAGTGCTGATTTCCCTGACCTGAGGAAGCACAACAACTGCATGGCGTCAGCTCTGACCCCATCCATTTACTCACGACTGAGAGATAAGAGAACACCCAACAACTGGACCGTGGACCAGTGCATCCAGACCGGGGTGGACAACCCTGGACATCCCTTCATCAAGACTGTGGGCATGGTAGCTGGAGATGAAGAGAGCTACGAGGTTGGAGTTACTATCTGTGCTGTTATTGTGTCTTCATTCCCCCAAAATTAGAAAACTGACGACTTGAGTTTTTTCCTTCAGATGTTTGCTGAGCTCTTTGACCCTGTAATTAAGGACAGACACAATGGCTATGACCCTCGCACAATGAAGCACCCCACTGACCTGGATGCTTCCAAGGTTACTGTCTCTGTATCACCTCATCTGTTACTTCCGGTATCCCCTCCTTCATGCAGTAACCTCCTGTCTGCTCCTCTTCAGATTACCTCAGGAATGTTTGATGAGAACTACGTGTTGTCATCTCGTGTCCGTACTGGTCGCAGCATCCGTGGGCTGAGTCTCCCCCCCGCGTGCACACGCTCTGAGCGCCGTGAAGTGGAGCGCGTGGTTGTGACGGCTCTGTCCGGCCTGAAGGGAGACCTCTCCGGTCGCTACTACAGCCTGGGGGAGATGACTGACAGGGAGCAGCAGCAGCTTATCGATGTTAGCGCACAATCACACAAACTTTCACACACTTTCAAAAACTTTCAAAAACAAGTTTGTTCTGTTTTTGATAACTTTCATCATCTAATGCTACACCCCTTCCTCCCATCCCTCTGTCCCTTTACGGGCCAATCAGGAGCACTTCCTGTTTGATAAACCTGTGTCACCTCTGCTCACGGCAGCTGGGATGGCCAGAGATTGGCCTGATGCACGTGGGATTTGGTAAGATCAGGAGAAATTGTTTTGTAGTCTAGAACAGGGGTCCCCAACCTTTGTTGCACCACGGACCGGTTTAATGACGGCATTATTTTTCACGGACCGGTCTTCAAGGTGTGGCAGATTAATACAGCAAAAATAAAATAACACAACAGGAATATAAAACGAATGTGTCCCCCTTGCAAAGAAGCTCTCTAAAGACGTTTGTTTTTTACTCATTTTAGCTAGTTTGCGGACTAGTTTTTTGGGTAATGTCTCTGATCAAGTGACCGAGACAAGCGAGAATCCGGTCGATTTTCAAAATAAAACGTCTTTCAGACTCTAATAACCAATACAACGGAAATTATATAAATTATTCATTCTTTCTGTGCGGCCCGGTAACAGATGCCTCACGGACCGGTACCGGACCCCAGCCCTTTGGTTGGGGACCACTGGTCCAGAAAACCAGTGAAAGTTGTCGCCATAGCAAAGTTTACCTGGAAACCTTGTTTTGGAATGCATGTGTCTGGAAAGTTGGCATTAGGAGCAACTGGGTTTTTTGTGTCTTATGTAATGACATTTGCCAGTTTGTATTGGTTAGGGTGGGATTTGGGAATACTGTCTGCCATTAGGTATCACTCCAATATAGACCAATATAATTAGAGGGAGTTAGATTATACAGTTCAATTAATTTACACTTTCTGTTCTTACAAAATGGGCTGTGAGGATGGATTGTGTAGAAATGACTGTGCCTCTAAATAAGCAGATTCAGACTGATTTAGTTTTCACTATGATGTCATTTCTATATAGTTAGTTGTTAATATATCATTGGTAGTATTCTGACACTTGCACTTGGAGCTCCTCCAGCCTCCTTATTTACTATACTTACATAATTATATACTAATACTTCATCTTCTACACAGATTTCACTTTAATCTGGAAATTCTGAGTTAACTGCCTTTCGTTTCTTGATAAAATAATTTTGCTCCCTCTGCTCCCATGTTTGCCTTATTAGCCAATGACTGATCATTTGCATGTGTTAACAATGAAGGCATAACAACGAGAGAAACTTCTTGATCTGGATCAATGAGGAGGACCACACCAGGATCATATCCATGGAGAAAGGAGGAAACATGAAGAGGGTGTTTGAAAGGTTCTGCAGAGGCCTTAAGCAGGTGTGACAAACGAGGCCTTTTATGGTGAAGTGTTAGTCCCAGTAAGGTTGGAGACCAATTTTTTTGTATTTCTTGAAACTTGCAGGTGGAGCATCTAATTCACGAGAGAGGATGGGAGTTCATGTGGAATGAACGTCTGGGCTACATCCTCACCTGCCCCTCGAACCTCGGCACGGGCCTCAGGGCTGGTGTGCATATTCGTCTGCCATTCCTCAGCAAGGTACTGGAGGAGAAGAAAGAGGCATTTTAATTCAGCTGAACTGCAAAGACACACACAGAGACAAACATTCATCCATTTATTGTTGTTCTCATGTCTGAAAATAAGCTGAGATTTGTGTGGTGTTTGTGATCCAGGACCCTCGCTTCAAAAAGATCCTGGATAACCTGAGACTACAGAGAAGAGGCACGGGAGGCGTCGACACGGCTGCTACTGGAGACACCTTTGACATCTCTAACCTCGACCGTCTGGGCAAGTCAGAGGTAAGTGGGAATCAAGACACCAGCTAAAGCGAGTAAAAGTCCAAATGAACAGCAGGCATAGAGAGACAGAGTCGGATAGTGGAGAGCAGACATCCGCACAACAGGTGCGGCCTGTGAATAACCGAACCCCCTGCTGATCTTTAATCTGTAATCCAGGCAGGGATGTGCTGTCCAGGTTAAAACACTGCTGTTTCCTTAGATGACCTGTCATGCAAGACTTCCTTACAGACTGTGCGCCACAACGGGAGCGGCCAGTCAAATGCTATGGAGGGTCATCAGTGTGAAAAGGGCGGGGCAGAATTTTTCTAGAGGATCACAGCAGATTTACACTTGGTAGTTTATCTACAAAGGAAAGTCACTGGTTCTGAACTTCCATGTGGTACAAAGAGAACAAGCACACACAGAAGTACATGAAGTAATGTTACTTTACTAGGATTTTACTCAAAAGTTTTGAATATATTGCAACAAAACATGGTGTGAATGGGCCTATAACTTTATCATCTAACATGTGCAATAAATTCCACCAAAAATAACCGTGGTTGTTGACGCTGGCTGTGATGCATTCACAGGTGGAGCTGGTACAGTTAGTGGTTGACGGCGTGAACTACCTGATTGAATGTGAGAAGAGACTGGAGAGGGGACAGGACATCAAGATCCCGTCCCCGATCCCTCAGTTCAGGAAGTGAACGTCCCCTGGTCTGGGATGAAGCAGGCGCTCCAACCGCTGCTCATTAAACTGTTGGTCTTACAACGTATTCATGTCATGTACTCTACACTGTACTAACCTACATGCACAATAAAGTCTTTACATGTACATGGATTCTAAACACATTAAACTCTCATTATGAACTCAGCTGTGTTAGTGGCAGTTTTTCTTATGAGTTCTCAACAACAGTGGAAATAAGAATAATTTTCAGATGCACATACAGTGTTTTTAGTTCATGCTACTTTATACTTCTAATTAATACCTTGAAGATAACATCCATAGAGTTGTAGTGGGTGTTTTTTGAGCTTACTTAGGATCTTCTGTCATGTTTAAGATGCTGTGAGTCAACACTTTTTAGGTGATTTTGTTTAAATTCACCACTTTCCGTCTCAATAGGGAAAATATCTACCACATATTTTGTACATTTTTCTTATTTTTTATCCCATTAATTCATCTCATGTCCCTCCAGATCAATGCTCTTTTGGAGGATTGGGGACCACTGGAGGAACAGATCACCACCTGTAGTTTATAGAGTAGTTAGCACTTGCTCCACCTCGATCTGTTATAATGAAAACATGCTGCTTACACACCCACTTCATTAACTTTTTACACTAAGTAAGTTTTGTAAGTTACTCTTCTGTACTTAGTCTTGAGTAACATTTTAAATGCAGTACTTTAACTTGTAGCTGAGTATTTTCCAAACTTCCTTCATCACAAGTCGACCACGACCACTACAGATTCATGTGTTTACTTCAAAGAGACACAGAAACAACATGAACTAATGTTGTGACCAGATAAGAAAACTCTGAGCTCATAAAGCCATAAAGCTATTGAGCAAAACAAGACAATAAAACTGAGCTACATGTAGGTCAGGCAGAAGAAGAAAGTACAACCCCAGCACACACAAAGTATAGTGAAGACTCACACTTGGCTTCCCAGACAGAGATGTGGTTATCAGGCCATGGCCGAGTGCCAGACCTAATAAGATGGTGCTATATTGGACAATAATGTCACGACCTTTGCAGCTCTATAATTAAGTGTTGAACCCATGCCTGTCCTGTCCTGTGCCACACAAAGAGTATAGCCACACTTATTTTTTAGATAGATTACTGTTCCTCTGATGGTCAGATTTTCTTAGTAACTATATGGACAAGAAGAAAAAACATCTAAAAGATAATAAATTAAAAAAAAAAACATAGCCAAATGATAGATTATTCCTCAGCAGCTGGTGGTTAACCTGGCATTCAGATCTCACCTGCCTCCCACACAAGGCCTTTAATCCAGGGGTAAAAGGCCAAGCTCATTACTAACAGACAGACAGACCAGACGATCCAAACAGAGGTGGGCTGGTTAATACCACACACTGCCTGTTCCCTCTTATTTACATGCTTAGGCGAGGAGCTAAAGCGAGGATTATACTTCATAAATAAAACCACCCTGCCATGAGAAATTAGTGTTTGAATTATTTGGGTGAGTGGTCTGTTTAAATCCTGCTGCTCAGACTCTTTCTGAGCCGTTCTTCCTCCTCTGGCAGCAGATTAATGACGTAGATCTATTAATGCTATTAGAGATCTGCACTAAAGAGCTCAGAAACTGTGTGTGTATGAGTGTGTGTTGGTAAAGAACTAACGCTGCAATTATTACAGTTTTAATGAGGGTAGGATTTATTTGATGGGCGCTAAAATTGGACTTTGAACAGAGACAGATCTTACTGCACAGAGAGCCAACAGAGGTGTTTACCTGGGATTTCACACCAGGTTTATCAGGGAGCGTGTATAAAGCAAATTAATAATTGGCCAAGATATTTGGGCTTTTAAAACATTAAATTAGTTACACATTAACGTATCTGGGTGTGGTAGTTTTTGACCCAGTGTCAGCACAAATAAAGTAAATACATAGTTTCAGCTCAGGCTGTGAAACTGCTATTGATGCTGTAAATCCTTTGTAAGATGAACTGATGATGAATTGGTGGGACTGTAGAGAGCCATCAACACGTACAACAAATGACCAACATTAAAGGACGCCTGCTGGACACGCCCCTAATGTGAACTGCCCAAATATAATTAGCTATTGGTGCACGGCCAATGCGATGATGCATTTTGACATTATAAAACTTGCGAGGAGGTGGACAAGGTTCATTTGACATCAGAGGTCTAACGAGTATTCAATCCTCCGCACTCTCCCATTGGATCAAAGACTCGAAATGAGGCTGTTTGTATCTTTGGCTTTCCTCTGCGTGATGCTGTCAGCGGGTAAGAGCAGTTAACACACAACAAAAATGGTCCAACTGAGTTTATATTTCTGTGAACAGTTTGCTCTCTCCTTGGACTGCAGTGTATGGGTTAAAGTGTTACACCTGCTGGGGAGCAAACCCTGGCGCCTGTAAAGATGTCTGGGAGTGTCCCCAAGATTTTGACCGCTGTTCCTCCACCATAGGTACGCTCAATTTGATATTTTTTTAATGGTGTGATTTTCATTTTTATCATTTTTGTTCTTGCAACAGTCAAATAGTACGGCCATGTGAACTGTTCTTTTATGATCCTTGTCTCATAAACTGAAGCACTAAATAGAACTTTCCTCTGTTGCAGTTGCTGAAAATTTGATCAACAAGCAATGCATGAGAAGTGATGTGTGCAACAACATGTACTCCCAGGGTCTGTGGTGCTGTTATGGAGACCTGTGTAATGGAGCACAACACACCCGAGTCTTTGTCCCTCTGCTTCTAGCTCCTTTAGCCATTATTACACTCTTCATTTGAAGCTTAATGAACGGGTTTTTATATATTTTATTCTATAAAATCTGAATCTGCCGTGGTTCTTTACATTTTCAAAAGTGGATGAAGCAAAGTGGTAATCAAAGAACTTTCAAGGCAGAGGAAGTCACTTCAAAGGAGTCTAGTGTGTACTGTGTATCTGTACTTATTATGATGTAATCTGTATAATTCCCTGTGTTTTATTTGTGTACATACATAACAGATACTGTATATTTTGAAATATTTGTATAAGCAGCATGTGGCAAATTAAAGCTGGTGTTACGAGATGAATATTAAGTTCTTTCATATTAACAACAGCACTTTTTAGTATCTACACTGTCAGAGGTGTGGGTCTTTTTGTAGATATTTCAGTTGGTAGGATATTGTGTGTGTGTATGTGTATGTGTGTGTGTGTGTGTGTGTGTGTGTGTGTGCAGTAAAGGAAATAGTCAGTAGAGGGCAGTATAGGAGAAATCATAAGGTGCTGCACTAAATCTTTGGCTTGGTGGGATTATCAGTGAGTAAATATGATGTAACCAAATCCAGAAATACTTGTGTGTATGAATAAGTTGTCACATTGTTACGTTAATCAATTGGCTTTTACTGCTTATATTTGGCAGTTTATTAAATAACAAGAATATATGTTTGAGAATCTATGTAAGCTTTGATGTTTACTGTGGTGCAGTACACATTGAAAGTACAGGTTTAAACTTCAGAGAGACAAGGTCAAGTTCAGGTGTAATCTCTATTCAAACTGTTTGTTTACTCAGTTACTCTTGAGGTAATGTGTTTGCCAACAAAAACAAAAACTGGAATTTGGACAATCTCCAGTTTCAGAAGACAAGACCTCCTGCATATGTACCTTTATATAAACTGCATTTATCATAGTTACACAACTCAGAGAAGACCGTCTCTAATGTTTGTATGTGGTTAAAAGTATAGTGTTGAATTGTGAACAAGCACACCTGTTTTTAACCTGTGCTGCTAATGAGGGATTGAATCACCACAAATGCTACAACAGAACATAAGCTTAGCATTATCAAACTGATAAATGTTTATGATCGTGTTTTTTTTTTGCAGCTGCTCTGGACAGATGATTATTCTGGCTGCTCTCACACTTTAAACCTTAGGATCAAGCTATTTCTGCAGGATTTTATAACAGATTTAAATTTGATTACATTTGATCTCTTGTATGTTTGCAAACTCCATGATTTTAAAGATATAAATGCATGGATGTGGCTTATTTTCTTATCATTATTAAAATAATTAGTTAAAACAGATCTAACCCTGATGTGCAGTAAATTAATATCAAAAACAATGAGGAATAAATATAGTTCACAGTTTTGTCCATAGTTAGTTTCATGCCATCAATGACTAACAAAATAAAAATATGATCCAGGATGTAAGAAGTCTGAATTTCTAACAGCATAAGAATTAAACCAAAGTATGTATAGCAAATTAATCAATCAATCAATCAATCAATCAATCAATCTTAAACTTTAAAACTTTTTTACTCACTATCACTATCATTCACTATTAGCTAAGTACTAACTAACCGTAGTATTTGATTTCCATAGGGAGACTAGAAATTCTTCTGTCACCACAGAGACACAACAACTATTTGTGACCACTAGGGTTGGGTACCGAAATTCGGTTCCAAGTAGGAACCGAATTAAATTTAGTGAGTACCGGGTACCCATAAAAAAATTATTATTTCAGTTCCGCTTATCAGTTCCTAGATGCGCTCATTTTACACAACGGCTGCAAACGGACTTTAGCTATCTGCCAGGACCTGTCTGTTACGTATCTAACACGTCACATGACGCCGCATGGCAACAAGAAATGGACCGGGGAAAGCGGTTGAATGTTACCCCTTTTCCACTGTTAACTCAATCCTGTTGTGACTAGAATATCTGCTGAAAAAAATAATGTTTTCATGGACTGATAGTAACAGGGTAACAGTAGTTTGTTAACAGCAGCTAGCTTGCTAGCGGTCGGTTGTTGTGAACCAGCTACCTATGCAGTGACGTTTTACAGTGACGTGGCCCCAACTTGGCTCCTTGCCAATGGAAAAGCAAACTGGTTCATAGGAGAAACAGGATCATGTAATACAAAATGCAAACTACACAGAACACAACAGAAATGATACTGAACAAACTATCAAGGGTGAAGAAGTGATTCAGAAAGAGAGCAAGAGATAGTGTGTGTGTGTGTGTGTGTGTGTGTGTAGTTTTCCTAATGGATCAGCAGGTCATGCAGCAAGGGACCTGATGGTCTCTGCAGATGAATCTACAACACTTTTGGCAGGTGGTGGTGCTCCTCTTCTTGAAGGCACCTGTGCACAGAAAGCACACCATCGCCTGGATGAGCTACTGGCAGCTGCACTCCCAGTGGCCTCAGGAGCCTGAATCTCCATCATCATGGCAGCAGCCGCTACTGTGTGTGGGGGGTGCCTTCGTGCGACCATCTGGGGGGACACCATGCTTTCCCCAGTTCCTCCAGGAATAATCTTCATCTGTGTGTTTTCTGTTTGTTTCATGACGGATCCACCACAGTAAACAGTACAGAGGCACTGAAACATGTCAATGCAGTTAAAAAACAGTACGAGTGGCAATCAAGGGGTCCATCTCCTGCAACTGTAGGTGCTGACAACCTACAAACAAGAAAAAACATGAATATAAATAAATCAATGTCCTTCCCGATCATTCACAAATATATATATTTTTTATAAATAAACATAAAAAGAAATAGTTCAAATAGTAATAAAAGCACAGAATCACATACCCTGTCAAGGTTGTTCACACCACTCTTGCAGTGATTGTAGTTGTTGATTATTGGTGGATTTTGTTTTCCATCCTGGTTGGTGATTGGCTCTCAGTGCTTCGTACTCAGCAGCAGCACATTTTTTTCCCCGCCACAGGATGTAGCTGATGGCGGCAGCGGTGATAGCAAACACGGAGGAGAAAACTCCTTTCCCCTTTGAGTTTAGGTGGAAGCTCAGGCTTGTTGGCCCTGATGGTCCCCACCAGGACCACTTTTCGACCCAAAAGCTCCTGGTCAGTGGGAAAGATGTGAAAAAGTTGTCACATGTGACTGTGACTCCTGTGAGGCTCTCAGTCATCTTCACTACGACTCTCTTTCCTTGTCCGACCTCTGGAGATCCACCATCAGGTTTCCCGGAGTAAACTTGGCACCTCCAGGCATACGAGGTCGTGACATCTGTGGTTGTCCATCTTTTGAGGCTGTATTTTGCAGCTTTTGTGGCATATATTGCTTGAATTTGCAGCAGCCTCTGAATGGTATCAGCTGCTCATCGACACAGACGTCTGGTCCCAGGTTAAGTAAACATTACATATCAATGTAAATAATAATACAGTTTGATTTTGTTACTGACACAGTCTTAGCATATTGTGGTTCTGTTAAGGGATCATTACCTTTACTAACATCTTTTGGTTAAACTTAAACACATCAATTATTCTTGAGCAGCATCAGCACTTTGCCAGCTCCTGATTGGCTCATGTTCAGTGCTTCTACCAAAGAAAACAGGTGGATGTCCCAGTGTTGGTTTGTGCCAGCCTAATTCTAACTTAAATTTGACTTGAACTGATAATAAAGAGATCTAAATAAAAGTGGAACATCTAAAATCATCTTGTAACAGTGTGTATATCATGTAAATGTGCAAAAAGCTAATTTATAAGTTACACAAACAAGATTTTCTGAAACAAACCACCCACATGAAGCACTGTCCATCAGTAGGCAGTAGGTTTTAAGCAACCACATATTCATAAAGCTGTTGTTATTTCCCTTTGAACTTGGTATTGAGCCTCTCCATTAGAAAAACCTGAAGAGTCTACCTATAATACAGAGTTACAGTAAGTGGGTACAAATGGGTAACATGGGATATATCACTCTGCGTCATACATTAGTTTTCAAATTGACCCTTTCGGTGCTGAATATTGTTTTTAATAAGTACGTACAGCGCTGAATATTTTACAGAATTTACTGCAATTATTTCAAGATAAAATGTTGAAATCATCACAACTAATGTGAGGCTTGAACTCATGACTCCACGATTTAGAGACTATTGCTATATACCAGGGGTCCCCAAACCTGGTCCTTGAAGGCCGCTATCCTGCATGTTTTAGTTGTGTCCCTCTTCCAACACGTGTAGTCTCAATAAATGGGAAACCATAACACCAAGAAAATGTATGGTATGGTCAAGCAGTTCAGGTAAATTCTTAAAATACCAATTGTCATGGCCTCTGATTTAATAAAGTCAAAATCTTTTATCCTGAGAAGGACCCAATGGTTTGAATTACCTGACGTGATGGTGAGAATAAAGTCTTCCATTTCAGTGATGAACAGAAAAACATCATCTGCATATGATGTAATCTTATATTTGATAGATCTTATTTGGAGTACAGCTATATTGGCCTCTACCAAGGATTTGTTAACCAGGGCAAAGATAGGTAAGGTCTCCCAGTAGATCAACTCAAAATGAACTCATGATGACTTTATCCCATTTACAAATGCACAGGCCCTGGATGGATAGTATATGAGCTAACAAAGGTAATAATATCATCTGCAAGCCTAAACTTTCCATGACGTTTAATAGAAATCTATGCGATGAAAGACCTTCAAAATAATTCCTTGTGTCTGATTAGTGTTTGTATGCTGGATGATGTTGAGCAATTTCCTCATGTTGACGCGAGAGACTCAGTTTTTAATAAAACCTGTGCGATATGGCCTAAATGAAAGCGGCAGGTAACCTTCAAATCTTTTTGCCAATAACTTGGAGAGAATCTTGCTGTCTACATTTGTTAAGCTAATTGTAGTGGTATGAGCAGTCCATACCAGAGTTATTTTTACACAAAGATATTTTTGTAGAATAAAAGAAACAGGAAAAAGAAGCCCTCTCTGTTGAAGGTAGATATTTATTTAAAATAGGGCTTTTTAATGAATCCTGGAATACTTCTTAGAACTCAGGACCACATCCATCTGACCTGGAAGCTTTTCCTCTCTGTAGGGAATTAATTGCATTTTTGACCTCCTCGTATATTGGTCTTCAGAGAGCAGTCTTATCTGCCTATGAAAGTGATGGAAGGTTAAGCTTATCCAAAAAACTATGTATACAGTACAGAGGTGTGGTGAACTCTGAGGTAGAGCTTTTTTCTGTTTTCAAAAGTTTTCCCTTATCTCTGCTAACATTTTGGTCTCACATTTGGCTTCATGAGCCTCATTCTTTAATGATGAAATAACTTTTGGATGTACTAGCTGCAAAGTATACAAGCAATTATCCAGATTTATTCCTCATTTCAAAGTTCACGTTTGTGCATGTAGTATGTAAAAGATACTAGCTTTCACAGTCAAGACCTTTGAAGACAATGTGTCTTTTGCATAGTTATTGATCCATGTTTAGCATGAACACAGGACAGGTAAATCTGTCCCAAAGGAGTGAAGTAGGATTTAGATTGTATTAGATTTTCTCTGGCAGTACCAAATGATTTGTCAGATGGTTATTAGGTTCATCATGATCTTCCAGGTCAAGAAGACTTTGAAAGAACAGTATGTAAGATTAGGTTTCCTTGATGGTGAACTAACACTTTGTCCACTTTCAAGTGTGCATGAGAACCTACGGTGGCTGTCAGGTGCCAGATATGTAGAAAATGTTTACAAAGGTTAGCCTGTAAAACTGTAGCTCATATCTTCAATGTAAGGCTACGTTCACACTGCAGGGCTTAATGCTCAATTCAGATTTTTTTGTGAAATCAAATATTTTTGCAAGTTTGTTCACATTTCCAATTAAATGCGACTTATATGTGATCTCTGGTGTGAACTTAAATGCGACCCAAAAGTGTCCCACATGTGCAGAAGAGGACATAACGACGTCATGCAGCAAACGCGCTTCAGTGTTTGCAGAAGTAAACATGGACGATGACGGTGCAGCGTATTTTATGATTCTAACGTTGTTGTCCAACCGGAGCGAACACATTTACAACCTGATTTTAAGAAGGTTGAAAAGGAAGAGAATCAAGTATTTGGTCATGCTGTTTTGTGGGGCAGTGGCAGCAACATCCATCCAGAGAAACGCATGGGTGCAGGGTTGCAGCCAGGAGTGGTGGGATAGTGATGTAAGAGGCTTAATGATACGGAGTTACGCAGATTAAAGACATTTGTCGCATGTTGTGATGTGTAGGTTGGATAAATGTAACCTGGTCATTCAGACAGAAGTCGCATGGCAAAAGATCAGATACATACCTGTTTCAGGACCACATATCCAAGTGGTCTGGGTCGCATCGGATATGGGTCACTTTAGCCTGCAGTCTGAACGTAGCCTAAGATAGCCAGATATTATTGTTACTTATTTCGCATTGTGTCAGTTTTCACCATACACAGCAACAAAGATGGATGTAGCCTCCAGGTCTCAAAAATGAGGCCAATCCATAAATGTACAAAAGTGTAATACCACTGATGACCACAGAATATTTAAGGCCGTGGTTAGTCTGATTGCCAACTCTGGTCTCCAATCATTTACAAGTGGTTTGGATTGATTCCGGATCAGCAGGTGCACAACTACACCACCGTATACGTATACAGTGTGTCTGCCACCTGTCACTATCATACAAATCATTTTAATGACATATAAGATTTTTAACTAAGACCTTTACAGTGGAAACATAATGCTATTTTTTAGTAGCAGTACTGTGTGTCAGGTTTGGCGTCGTTATTAAGATTTTCTTTTCTTTTTTTTCTACCTGTCCTTGGCAGGCAGTGTGGAAGTCTGGCTGCCTTGTGGTGCGACACCAGATTTACTCTGAAGGGATGAGTCTGATACACTCTTCCTAAAATTTATTGGACAAGTTACGAGTCAGCACGAGCTTCCAGAGAGGGACGAAAAGAGTGAGGATGAGGAAGATGGAGAGGAGAACACACAATACATCAACATCAACTGTAACAACTTTAAAGTTGTGTTGACAGGAAAGCCCCCCACACCCTGACAGGGCCAGCTGAAACCCACCATGATGAGCTAGCCCACTGCCCCCATGCTGAAGCAGAGGCACAACAGGACTTTGCTCCAATAATCTTCTGGCCCACCTTCACCGAGCCAATCAGCATCTCTCCCCTGCCCGGGTAATCTTTCCAGATTTGAGTGCAACCATCGTCCCACCACCATCAGTGTCCAGACTCTGGGGGTCTAGTCCTATCTAAAGCATTCATATGGGACGTTGGTTTCCATGTCATCATCAGAGACCATCCACCAAAAATATTTCTGTTCTGTCTCATCATCATACCATAAGTACGATTCATTTTTTTCCATCTGATCTCTCCTGATTGAACTGGCTGGTGTGACCTGGAAACTCTGAATGTACTCAAACAAAAGTTGATTTGTGATATTTGTCTGAACTCTGTACACACTCAGATACATGTTGGCATCATGTATGATATGTTGCACTTACGCCAACATGTGTTGTTTATTCTGATCTCAACCCTCCTGTGAGCGCCTGAGATCTCTGCAGAGGCCTGAAAGTTTTAGATATACACATATTACAGCACAGAAGGTTGGAAGGATTGAAGGGTTGGACGGCTTGCGTAATGTCTCCTGAGGCGTGACTCCATCTAAATGTAAACAAGAAACTCTCCGGTGGTTTCTCAACATATAGGAGATGCTGAGATTAGACTGACTCAGAAGCACAGGCCCAGTCTTAAACCGCGAGGCGAAACAGTTTGATTCCCAGAGCTGCTACTCTATTTCAGAGTAAACATCAACTCTCCAATGGCCCCTGTGATCAACACGCAGCGTATGGGAGATGATATCAGTACGTATGTGGTGTGTTGTCAGATCTGACATCAGCGGGAAACGATATGGGAGATAATGAGCAGGGTAGCTGAATAGTAATGCTCTCTTCTGTACATCAGCACAGAGAAAAGTACTTAAACTGCCACATTTAAAATTTTATTCTAACTGGAGGAAAGAGCCAGAAACATTAGTGCCCTTCTATTACTGTATAACACTTCATACAGAACTGGTTTTCTATTAGGAAGAGACATACGATCCTCATCTGCTGTTAAAAAGCAGATGAATAAAAACTCATTTACAAAGAAATACAGTCCATTTACATAGAAATGCAGTCCATATGACTGTCTAATGGGATTTAAAGGAATACTCCACACAAATCAAAGTCTTTGTGGTCGTCTTCTCCCGTTTATCCGGAGGGTCCAGGTCGCAGGGGCAGCAGCCTCAGCAAAGAGGCGCAGACTTCCCTCTCCCCAGCCACTTCCACCAGCTCCTCCGGGGAGATCCCGAGGTGTTCCCAGGCCAGCCGAGAGATATAATCCCTCCAGTGTGTCCTGGGTCGGCCCCGAGGTCGCCTCCCGGTAGGACATGCCCGAAACACAAAGGTCAGATTATCACTATATTGTGGACTAGTTCTCTGGAGCTTCATTCTGACTGGTTTAATTCAGCAAATCACTTCAGAGATTTTAATAATAGTAATAATAATTATGCTAAGAAAAAGAAGAATCTTTATTCATACAGTGCTTTCCTCGTTACAAAGTCAGTCAGTAATTTTCTATACCTTCTTCTCCACACTTGGGTCACAGGGCTCTGCTGGAGCCTATCCCAGATGTCATTGGGCAGGAGGCGGGGTACATCCTGGACAGGTTGCCAGCCTATCGCAGGGCTAACTCCCACTCACAACTATGGACAATTTAGTTTGATCAATTCCCCTAACCAGCATGTCTTTGGACTGTGGGAGGAAGCCGGAGTATCTGGAGAAAACCCACGCATGCACACGGAGAACATGCAAACTCCACACAGAAAGGCCCGGACCAAGATTCGAAGCCCAAACCTTCTTGCTGTGAGGCACAAGTGCTAACCACCACCGTGCTGCCCCTCGTTACAAAGTGCTTCTCAAAAAATAGCACAGTATAGTAAAACAATGCAAATGCAATGCAAAGAGTTTTACAAGGAAATTAAAAGTTGTCAGATAAAAGTGAATTTAGACAAGGGATTTAAATGAGCCACAGACTCTGACCTGACTTCTTCAGGCAGATTGTTCCAGTGCTTTGGAGCTCTGAATGCACATTTTTCTTACTCTGCGGTGCTCAGATCACATGGTACCAGGAGGTCAGAGAGGTAGTTGGGAGAGGTCATGACCTTCATTAAAAGTAATCAGTAGAACTAATGTGAGGCAAAAACAAACGTGATGCGAGAACATCATCTGATGCTAGAAAAAACCCTGTTAGCCTGGTTTGTACAGTCTGGAATCAATCAGTAGATTCTTGTTTGAGGCAGGTAAAAATGGTAAATGGAGTACATTTATATAGCGCTTTCATGACCTAAGCTAGGTCCCACAGCGCTTTACAAGGCAACTCATTCACACACACACTCACACACCAATGGCTACAGAGCTGCCATGCAAGGTGCTAGCCACCATTGGGAGCAACTTAGGGTTCACTGTCTTGCCCAAGGACACTTCGACATGTGGACAGCAGGAGCCCACAACCTTACGATTCATAGGCGACCCACTCTACCAGCTGAGCCACAGCTGACAGAGGTACAGTCATCCAGGACCGATGAGATGATACTAATGCAAAAATGGTCTCTGTGTCTTTAAAAGTTAACTTATGTTGTAGATTTGATAGAAATAACCTGTGCGTGATTGCACAGGTTTTGTGGTCAGTTACCTTCAATTAGATGCCAAGATCTGTCCCAGGATGTTGATATGATCCTAAAGGGAACCAGCTGATGGTAGTTTGTTAAAACTTTGCAAACTTAGAGAATCCGGTCTGAAATAAACACGAGCAGTTAGCAGGACCAACCATAACACAAGCATAATAAATGCAAACAATAACTGTCCTAAATCCACGTAGGACTCATAAAACACACACCTCTGAACAAAACTCACAGTTCAGTTCAACAACCATTTTGACGAAGGCCCGTCTCAGAAGAACAGTATTACCTGCAGCTGACACTCCAACAACACATTCATCAGCTTTACAGTCTGCAGCTCTCCGATGGCTTTCATTTGTTTCTGCCCTGGTTCTGGTTCTCAAATAAACCTTTTTGTTAACATGGTTCCATCAGATAAACACATTGTAGAGCTCAATGCTCACATCTTTTGTAAGCTGGTCACATGTTGTATGGCCAACACAAAGATCAGAGGAAGTGTGATATCAAAGCTGTGACTTCCTAACAGGTTTTCTTCCATACAAACATAAAGGATAAATGCATCCACTGAAGCGTGTGTTTGTTTTGTGAACAGCCATTGTTCCAATCCAGCGCCTTTCTTCTTCTGTCTGAATGAAATGAGAAAATCTCAGATGGTTTTCAGACTCTGAATTTAAGGAGAGACGATGGCCTGAATGTAGAGGTACAGCGTGGGATTGGATGTCTTCTGAAAACTGAGATCATCAACAGTTCAACTCAACTCTACGTCATATCACTCGTCACACTTGTCAGGGACAATGAAATAAACAGAGAGAAAATCTGATGTGTTGCACAAAGCGTATATAGCGTTAAGCTAATTTGTCTTTCCTTGTGTTTCTTCTCTGAAAAGCCCATCCAAGGACAAGAATTACAAAGAGGAGAAATACATACATCAATACCAGCAAAAACATAAATACACAATATAAAAACTTGATTTATTTGCGTGTTACAGTAAAACACCCTCCCTCCCTCTGCCAGTTTTTAAGCTTTACAATAAATATTTTAGAATCAGTATCATTTTGATTTCACTTGGCGTTGTTTCAGATATGACTGAACTTCATTGAGAAAGCTGTCAGTGGCACAGTGTAATTATTAGGGATGAGCAAGTACAACACTGTCTGTATCTGTTTACCCATTCACATTATCTGTATCTGTACTCGGAGGGGGCGGGGCCTAAACCGGAAGTGGGCGTGATTTAACCGGAAATGGGTAGGATTTAAATCCGTACATTATTTTAAGTGAACAACTATTAGAACAGCCTCAAAATTGAGATTCAAACCAATGCTTTTTTTTATCACAATAGTAAAGTAACTGCACTGTCTGCACTGTCCCTGAGGACAGCTGTGGAGGACAAAAAAAAAAAAAAGACCAGGATGTAGGAAGTGACTGACAGGAGACGAGCTGTTACCAGCTCGTCTCCTGTCAGATGCACCGTGTACTTATGAACTAAGTTCACTAAGAAATTTTAAACAGCAGACAAACTCAAAGAGGTGAGCTCAAAACCAACAAACCCTGACCTGAGTGGAGGCACGAGGCAGTGACCCACGCCACACCAGCTGTTTTAAGCTCTGTCTCTGGTCACATGCACCGTGTACATTACCAAATAAGTTCACCGTCCCCCTTTTCCACCAAACAAGAACAGATGCTAGGTCCCTGCTGGTGCTAGTCCTGGTGGTTAGTTGGTTCAGATCCCATTTCTCCTATGAACCAGTTTGTTTTTCCACTGGCAAGGAGCCAAGTTGGGACCACGTCACCGTAAAAGGTCAGTATGTCACTGCATAGGTAGCTGGTTCACAACAACCAGCCGCTAGCAAGCTAGCTGCTGTTAACAAACTACTGTTACCCTGTTACTATCAGTCCATGAAAACATGATTTTTTTCAGCAGATATTCTAGTTACAACATGACTGAGTTAACAAAGCAGTGTTGCATTGCTACGTGTGGTATTTATTCAGTTAAATCACGATGTCCTTTACTGTTCGCATATGACGGAGCAGTAGTCCAGCAGTATCATGCTGAACGATGATTTTTTTGTGAACGTGGTTTTGGCGTCCCCACAACTTTTTTTTGCGGATTATATATGTTTGAGGGGTGCTGATTCCAAATCCGATGGGTGCCGCTGTGGCACCTTTGGGCATTTTGAGTAATATGCTAATTAAGGCGGCCACTACCGAAAATTCGTTTTTTGCTATAACTTGCCGATTTTTCCAGATACAAGGGAGATGTTTGTGTCTACCCCCAGGTTTTGAGGGTCTCTGAATCTGATTAAGCCATTCCTAACACAGTTTGGCTATTAGCATATGCATTATATGCTAATTAGGGTACTCATTAACATAAATTAGATATTTTTCAGTATAAACTTGTTTTTAATGCCATACTCTTGTATACAGGTGTTAGAATGGACACAAAGTATGCTTTTAACACTGCCTGAATGAATCTAACACCCAGTAGTGGGCCTTTGCAAATTAAGCGGTCATTAACAAAATTTGGGTTTTGGTCCAAATTCACCTTTGTGACAAAGCACATGCTAAATTTCTTTGATTACCTGAAGGCTGTAAGACCTGTTGCTAGTTATGATAAGACCAGTCTTGTAGAAATGTTGAGTAATAGTCACAGGCCTCTTTGCCTAATTGTGATCGGTACTGACCTATGGGAGCAATCCATAGAATCAGCATCCTCAGTTATTCGAATATTGAGTCACTTTCTAGTTCGTCACTTTCCTCATTCTCCTCTCCTGCCTCCCCGTCCTTGTGTGGATTTTGACAGCTCGATTCTCCGTGACAGGCACAGAAGAAAGTGTGTGGTAAGTGTCCTTTTTGGCAACCACATCGCTGTGAATCACATGGATCACTGGTTAAGCATCCGCACCGAAGCATTTCCAATATTTGAGGTGGTGCTAGGGCCACATCTGCAGGAATCGTTACGGGAGTCAGAGTCTTTGTGGTTTCATCTCTACACCAGCCATAGTCAGTGGGATCAAATGATGAGGGATCCGGCTGTGGGGCAGACTATG
>OOFC01043022.1:0-13705 GCA_900323345.1 Pseudochromis fuscus
CTGAAGGTTTTTTTTGGGCTGTTTAGGAATTTGGCTAGCTAGTTGTTGGCTGTTTAATATGCTGCTCTGCAACTGGTTGACTGGATAGTTGACTGGGTTTTTTTTGGCTGCTTGATTAACAAGTTAACTGAACAATCAACAGGTTGGCTGGTTGAATGACTGACTAGCAGTTGATTATCCATCCTTAGCTCACTAGCTTTTTAGCCGGTTCACTGGTTGATAAGCCAGGTAGCTAGCTTCTAGCCAGTTAAAGCAACACAATATAACACTTTCACATTAAAGTAACATCTTCATATTCAGTTTAATGGTGATTTATTCATGTCCTAAGTGCCTTATACACCTAATATGTACTTTGTGTTAATCTTTAATTGTTGGCAAGAGCTTGGAAAAATAAAAACCTGCAGACAGACAGTGAGTTGGTGTTGTTGTTGGACTAGTCAGTGATACATGTTGTGTCTTATGTTGCTGTGCTTGCTTGTAAAATTGTCGACTCATTTTTGTTTTTTTGGCTAATATAAACTTGGTTCATTCATTAGGTGCTAGCTAACGAAGGATGTCAGGTGCTTGCTTACGTGTTACAACAGTGGTGAAAGTGAACTGCTTACCAATAATGAGCTGAACTCTGCAAGGACTGAAAGTTGGATTAATTACTTGGGAGACTCATGTCTTGGCTGCTTGATTATTTAAATGAGGTGACTGGATGAATTGCTAGCAGGCTAGCCTGTTAAACCCCACATTGAGCTTTCTAGGTTTCTGGAAAGTTTACAGCCTATTCAGCAATTTGGCTGGTTACTGAAAACTAACTACTTGCCTGCTATCTAATGAGCTAACAGGCTTAGCGACTGGAATATTAACTGGTTGGCTAACTGGTTTCCATAGCTGCTTGACTGAGCATCTTACTGGTTGACTGACTGACCAGCTAACACCGTGTTAAACTGGTTGGCAACCGCTCGAACCAATATTGTAACCAGCTGGCTGACTGATTGTTTGACAGGCTGTGACCTCTTCACAGAGAGGCTCCAGCCTCATTTAGTCTCATTAGTACCAAGTCTCTGGCTCCCAGACAGGGACAGCACTGCAGCTCCCTGGGGAGGGAGTGTGTAGTCATGTGTGTGTACGTGTGTGTGTTGGTGTGTATGTGAGGATGTAAGTCTGAGGACTCCTGGAGCCGGGATACGGCGTGTCCTGTCTGTCATCGAAGCACAGATGTCCAGCAGATTACATCACACACTGACCGCACCCTGATCTCCCTCACATCCCTTATCCCCTACCATTGACCCCTCCCACCCCCTTTCTCACTGCCCTATTCTCAACCCTTCACGCACACATTCTCTGACATGGACAATGACTTCTGATTTATGACTCCCATCGCTGCTTTCCCACCGCCTCCCCTGTCCTGATGACTTCATCTCCCATCACACCTCACCTCATCTTCATTAAGCCGTGAGGCTACGTGGCCCGTGATGCATTGGAATGTGCACTGCCAGGGCTATGGCCTCCATCCTTATTTAAGCCGCCAGGTTCACTGAATGCACAGTAGTCATTGGATGTGATCCCCAGTGGAAAGTCACCATGCACCTTCAACCCCAATCAGAAAAAGGTCTGTAGAGTCTGTAATAAACTCAATACATTACTTCACTCTTCCACAGGGCGGCCAAAGTCTACAGTGGAGCGGCACACTTCTTCAGGAGTTTATCCTTTTGTGTCTACGCTTTGCAGCCAAAATGTCAATCTGTTGGGCTCCAGTCACAAATGCATTACCCCAAGTATGAGTTTACGCCTTCCTTCCCCTCTTCTTCTGTGACTTGGAGGTCCCACGAGACCCCAAGGAGGGAAAGAGGTCTTGGAGGAGCTGGATGAGGAAGAGGAGAAAGAGGCCAAGAGCCTTGCTGATGGTCCCTAAGCTGAAGGGTCATCCGGTTACATCGTGCTCTGTTTGTTGTTATGTAGCGAGGTGATGTCATGATTATAAGTGTCAAGTCGCTGAAATAAAGGAAAGCACGGGATTTCCCTCGGGGGTTTGGAGAGTACAGCGTCGCATTCAAAGGAACAGTTTGATGTTTCAGTCTTTCAGTCCCGTCCCTGTCCAAGCGAGTGCATCCAGGAAGTACTTCAATGTGCAAAACAAATAAAATAATCCAATCAGCGTAAGAGTACGCACAAAGGAACTTCTTGCTGTCGGACAATGCCGTCTTGTTGAAGCTAGCTGCGGCTTGCATCCTCACAACAACGCTCATTGTACTGTAATCTGTTGCATTCTGTTCTCCAATTGTCTCTGAAGAGCACTGGATGGAGAAACAGGCAGATACGACCACTAATGAAATCACGGAGCTAACCATTAGACCAAACAGACTAAACAGAAAATGGTGTGTCCCAAACCCCCTGAAGGGAATCTCCTCTTGACATGTGTAAAATCTTTGTTTCTGTTACTTATGTCTGAGTAATGGATGTTAGCTTAAAGCGCAGACCCTTTCCCATGGCATGTATCGCCAAGTCTGTTCCAGCTTACAGTGGATGACTAATTGGTGTTAAACCGGCGTGGAGTCCTTTTGAACCATCAATTGCCTTGAAAGGTCCGAACGTCCTGCTCCGGACAGAGCGGTCTAAAGTTGTCGCGACTGTTTCCACCCCTGTCCTCTGTCCTCTGTGCTGACCTCAGGACCGCTCTCGGCCTTTCAGTGTCTCTCCCTCTTTCTTTTCCCCCTCCCTCCCTTTCTCATCCTCGCATTCTAACACAATACGGTCACGTCCGGCCGATGAATCGATGGCTCTGTTCGGGGCCATGAATGAGACGAGGGAAGCAACAGAGAGTGAATAGAGCGCTGGAGGAGGAAAAAGAGCAGTTTATGTGCAGGGAGTTGCTGCGGCGTTGAAAATAAATGGACGTAATGGACTTGTGCAGATGGAAGACAGAGGAGGTCAGGGAGAGTTGGGCAGAAAGATGAAGACAATAACTGCGCTGCAACCCCTCGGGGGCTTCTGGGAGGAGGTCAGAGGTCGCAGTGCTTGGGTGAGATTCATATCCGAAGCCCTGTTGGCCCTTAAACTCTGATCGCTGGTACCGGCCTTTATTGCTCCAGACGTCCTCTCTCACAACCCCCTGCATCCCCTGCCTCTCTTTCATTTCACTCCATGTGGAGAGCTCCCCTGCTCTCGAGCTGGTTGTATATTAGTGTTTATACCTTATTTAACCGAGAAAGCCCCACTGAGATCACACATTACATTTGGTGCTGCATGTGTGTACAGTAAACGCTTTCTTGCAGCCGCTCCGTTATATCTCCCCATCTGCAGCAGGTTTATATTGCCGGTGCAACCGGAGCCCGTCAGACGGAGGGCCTATGTCTACGCCATGCCAGTCAGGCGGAACAGGGAAGTAAACTGGAAGCCCAATGGGGGAGGAGGAGGAGGTGGTGGAGGTGGAGGGGACTCGGTCGTGGGGATGGCCTATATAACTAACACACAGGGGGGGCCTTTGAATTACAGCCTCAGTTTTTTGGCGAAGGTCTGTGTTGGGTTAAGTGCCCGTTTGCAGTCTGGTCTGGAAAGGACCATAAAAATGTGAGGATGGTAACCTAAAAACCCCAGATTTCCTCCTCCTCCAAAAAAAAAACTAAACCATGAAGGACTTAAATCTTGAGGTTGGGGAAGATGAAATGAAATTTCAATAATCTCAGGGGGTAAAACTGGATCCGTGCAGTAAATTTTATAAACAGGGGGGAAAAATATAATAAATAAGGAACAAATCATGGTGGTGGCGTTTAACTCAGCTACAGCATGAGAGTGTAGCTAAAGAATAAAATATATTCACTTTAGTTTGTGGGTCATATAAAATCAATTTATTTATTTAAATACGTTGGACACCTCAACCATCCACTACTTAAACTCCACGTTACTTTGCAGCTGTAATCACAAATTAAGCTTAACTATATTATATATTGGCATAAATCAAAGTATTACAAATATTGTACAGATGTTGTACTTGAAAAAACATTTGTTATGGGATGATTTTATTTGTAATGGAGTACAGTTACTAACCCAATTAGTACTTGATTCATTACAGTACATAAAGACTAGTGGTGATGATATCTTTTCTGTTTGTTTTCAAGAAGTTTCGGTTCAGTTTATTGCAAAGTGTCAAGTTTCTCTTCAGCTTATTTCTCAAATGTGAAAAAACTCAAATGAACTTTTATACCACAGAGATTCTCCCAGTAAAGATCAACAGGTTTTCCTAATTAACAAACGGTTGATAATTGATACACAGTAAAAATGTGGCTTATGAAACATGATCATTATCTACAACATAAGTGTCCTGGAGGAAGACACTAAACTCTAAGTTACTCTCGGTGTTAGCTAGCACTTTGCATGGTAGCTCTGCATCCATTTGTGTGTGTGTGTGTGTGTGTGTGTGTGAATGGGTAAACTGTGAGGAAACAAACACTTGTAAAGCTTAAGTAAAAAGTTGCTTTCAGTATAATTCATGTACTATTTACTTCAGCCAGATACCTGACAGTTTCACCTGTTGCTGTAGGTTTACTATGAATTTTTCAAACCTGAAACAATGGCTGACTGAACGCTCACATTAACACACTCAGCTGTATTCACTTCAGCAGAAAACTTGCCTCCTTTAAGGATTTAATATGTACAAGACTGTTAAACTGGGAGATTTCAGAAAAGAAGATAACAAACCAGCAGCTACAGCTAATTTCTAGCATGTTCCACTAGTTGTTGCTTCGGTGTCGAGCAGGTGGCTCATTAAACTGAAAATAAGTTGGTTTTAATTTTGTAAAACTGTCCAATTTTAAACTCTTAATCTTTGTAACAATGCAGTGGTTTTCACATGGTGCATCTACATCATATCCTCGTCTAAATCTATTTATTTCATCATATACACACTACAAAATGCAGCAAAATGTTTTTTGTTAGCGTACCAGGCAGCCAACTTTGACATGTGCACAGCCGGAGACAGGGATCGAACCCTAAACCCATTTCCATCAACTCTCAAATAGTTTCCGTATCTTACGAAATACACTCATTGGACTCACCAAACAATCTAAAAAACAGTCGTAATCCCTGTCAAAATGCCTGTTAACAGAAACACTGGCCCATAAGATAAGATAGTACTTAATTAATTAGTTACAGACTGCCCCAGGTGAAGCTCAAACGCCATTTTATGAGGATTTTATTTGAGAAATTCTTGTTAATTAATCATGATTTTGTACATTCTTGTGCAAAACTAGTGACACAGTTTCTCAACATTGATATCATTCTGGATGATAAGGGTATAAAACCGGGATAATCTCCATAAATGTGTGATAAACTTCAGCGCACAATACATAATAATATAAGCTAACAAGCTAATTGTTTCAAAAGTCTTTTCAAAGTTGGCACAGGAACTATAGAAAAGGAGGAAATGTTAAATTGACTTACCCTAAATGGGCGAGAGTTACCCTGGGACAACTGGAAAACTTTGCCCAGATACATTTGAAAAGATGTTTTTTTAATGCTTGCCCAGTTAAGGGTTATAATAGGGATGAGAAAACAAATTATAAGTATGAAATTGTAACTACTTCAAGACAGAGTCCCAATGAAATCCACCACACACCGTGTCCAGACCACAGTCCATGTAAGAGATGAAAATATAGCAGCGTGTGAAGAGGCCAGTCTGGAGTTAAAGGCCACGGTGAACTGTAGAGCTCCGTGACCCAGACGTGGACCTCGGGCCTCGGGGTGTTGGTGTATCAGTGTTGGTGGTGTTTGGCTGTAACTGAGCCAGACTGACAGCTGCTGTCTGCCTGCTCGCTCTCTGTCATCAGCTCCGGTCATGTACCAACGCCGAGCACCAACCACCTGGCTGGCAAATGTATATATAGGCTGGATCACAGCGGGCTCTGGCATGTGTGGGTGTGGGTGTGTCAATGCAGTGATTAAAGAATTTTTCATCCAAAGAAAATCAAGTCAATGCTGGACTTCAAAGACTTGATTAAAAAGTTCATCGATAAATGCAACAGTCACATCAATGACCATAAGGTTCTGCATAGAGTACGTCCTTATGTAACTTCACTGGGCGTGAACATCAACAGCATGTACTGTATGTGCATGTTAGTGGTACAGTTTGTTCAAAAAGACCCTACAATAGCAAGGTCGTATACAGTGGTCTTAGCATGTCCATAATCACCAATCATGTGTCACACATGTCCGATCTATATATAAGCATGCCACGGCTGTTTCGGGTGGTGCAGAGGTCAGCTGATATTTGTACGGTACATGTGGTCGTACGGCTGCGACCGGCACGCTCTGTCCCGCTGTGGTGAGTTACAGGCAAGTCCGACACCATCAGTCTGGACCTGAAGAGCAGCTGAAACCAAAGACTGAATAAACCACACATACAGCTCCACAGTCTTTGACGTTCAGGAGGAAGTGTAGACATCAACGTACTCTGTGGGAATGATGGCGTCTGTTCATGTCCTGGTCCTTTAACTGCCCGACCAAGAAAAAAGCAACAACAAAAATGTGTTTGCTTTTTTAAAATACATATGTATTTCAATCATAGATATTTTTCAGTGTAATATACCTCAACAGAGTGGTAGAAATGTCTTCATCAGGCAAAGTTTGACGCATTTTTCATTAAGATGCTTGAAATGTACCAAATGATTGAGCTGGACACCAACCAGCATCTCACACAACAAAATAAATTAAAATTGGATTGATAGACTCCGGATGAAGAGAAATGGTATTTACAATTTCAACAACGTGATGTCACCCGTAGGACTCATATTTTGAAGCCAGGAGTTTGGTATTTGAACATCGCCATGTTGGTTGTTTGAAGCCAGAAGTGACCATATTTGGATATGAAACTAACCACACCCATCAATCTTCCTCTTCTTAAAGCCTGAACCACCACATCACCATTCAGATCATCCAGAGTTTGGCTGAGAGAGATGATTTTTACATTTTATTATGAGAACAGTCTCAAAATGAGGTGAATCCATTTATTGCTGAATCATGATTAAGACATTGGAAGTCAATACTTGGCATTCAGATGGTAGCATCAGCTGTGAGAACACTGAAGACTTTTTCCTTCTGTCCCAAAGGTACAGACAGAACTGGGGGTAAAGCATTTAAATATTCAGCACCATCATCTTGAAACCAGCTACAGAATACATTAAATCTCAGGGACTTGGTCTCTGGTCTCTAGGGACCGGGTATTCTCTATTCTTGGATGAGGTCTGTTTTTCAAACATCCAGAAATACCAGGTGTGAACCCGATGTGTCTCGGCTGTCCAGTTGTGTCCCCGAAACTCGAGACGGATGCAAGTAGCTAAGTGTGAACATTCCCTATGAGACTCCATTACAGGTTTAGCCTCATTGGAGATCACATATGTCAATCAAACAAACCACACCCTTGAATATTGTTCTTTTTGGAGTGAAATATCTACTTGTTAATGATAAAATCACTGACAAGAAGAGTGGACCTGATGACTAAAAAATGACCTCTTCTTGAATCCTTGAATCAAGACGCCGTCCTCTGGTTTTGCCCAAACTTTAATCATTAGCTCTTTGCACATGCTCAGATAGTATCCCTGGGTTCAAGGGTCAGATCCTTACTTCATATCCAAATATGGTCACTTCTGGCACCAGAAAATAACATGGCGACGTTCAGGTACCAAACCATGTATACAGTCTAACTGAAATGCTCAAGATTATGTGAGATGTGAACGTCAGTAATTGCCGAACCACTTGAGCGTCACCTCCCCGCCACTGTGAAGATGCATGTAAATCAGCACTGGTTGTGAGTTTGTGGGGTCAGGGGCTCTGAGTGTTGTGGGAGTATCCGTTTCCACTCACAAACCACTCAGTCTGGTCTAATCCCCATGTCGCCTCGCCCCTCAGCAACAACTCCAGTCCCGTCCTCCTGTTAGGGAGCAGGGCCGACCCCGGGGGGTCAAGGGGTCAAAGGTCGAGGCAGCTCCTTCAGCTGGACAATAGCCAAAGCGCCACCTGGAGTAAATCAGCGGCCAGCTCAGGCGATTGACCGTGACAGCCACCATTACGGAGGCCAAATAAACAGAGAAGGCAAAGAATTGTGGGTAAATCTTAGGGGTGAGCTGTCCACACATGTACACACACACACACACACACACACTGGCTCTGTCTCTGGTGACTGTCCGAAGGGCCACAACTCACCGTTGCCCCAGTGTCACCCCCCGACCCCCTGTGTGTGATTAACTGTGGAAGTGGAGAAGGTGAAGGGTCCACGGAGAACGAGTGGATCATGTGGGGGTTGAGGCGGAGGTGTGTGTGTGTGTGTGTGTGTGTGTGTGCTGAGGTTGTGGGGGTTTCACTGAAGGGAGAGCTTTGTTTTTAGGCTCGTATTTCATAGAGCAGACCTCTTGTTTGTTGGTTCAAACCCGTTCCATGTGTTGATGTGAGAGAGACGGAGCCTGGGATGGAAACAGTCGCCCCGTCCGTCTCTTTGAATGTTTGGATGGATGGATGGATGTGGAGGTATGTACAGTGGATGTCTTCAATGTACAGACAGGAGCTTTTCATATTTACTAGTTTTTATTACCTTTTGACCTGAAAGGAAAATAAAACCACACACATATGAATGTATAGTGTGTTGTATTAAAATAGAGACACGCTGAGGCTGTATCTTGCTGATGGTCGACATATCTGTGGGGTTTTATGTTGGGAGCAAACTTTTAAGTAACTCCTCACATCTTGATGCTGTGATCAATGCAGCATCAGCAACAATAATGACATGAATAAAACTACTAATAAAAATACATTACATTAGATACATTTATGAGTGTAACTTTGCCCAACACCGAGGATGGTGGACAAAAAAGACTTCATATCTTGTTGGCTTAATATATATGCATATAGTTTGTTTTAAAGCTCGTTACTTCACTTTGAAAGTTGGATCAACATTTCAGTTTTTCTGTTCTTCTGAATTATTTTATTCTCAGAGATTCATTCAAGTTTTCTGCAGGTTTTTTTTTTTTTTTTTTACTACTTCCCACTTTGGCTTTTGGTACACCCATGGTGGTTGACATCCTTTGTTCTTAAATGGATTTTATTTATTCGCTGGTATTTTAATTTGTTTTTATTATTTTATATCCTGTGAGTTGTTTTTATTGTTTTACTTTGTAGCACTTTGGTCGACCTGGTTCACGCATCATAAATAAAGTTGCAGTTGCAGTTGCAGTACTTTCCCCAATTTCTCCACAATGGCCCTAACATGTTGGACATATATTCATACTAATTGCTCCAGGTCAGCCATGCAAGGTGCTAGCATCAGGAGCAACTTAGCGGTCAGTGTCTCGCTCAAGGACACTTTGACACGTGGACGGGAGGAATCAAAACCACAATTTTAATTTCATCTTCTGAGCCACATCCAGCACACCTGACATGATCTGACTGGAGACAAATTTAATTTCAAGCTGCTTTTACTCACATTTAGTGCGACAGTTGAAGGCAGATAAATGTTAAGTATAATTTTGAGGAACCATGAAGTCCACCTCAAACAGCATTTCCAGTATGGTGATGTATTTCCAGCCAAAACAGGATATGTAGGCGGGACAAAACGTTTAGAGCAATCTGATTGGACTATAGGAGCACATCAAAACATCAGAGCTAGCTAGCTAACATTACTAGATAAAACAACTGTTACTACTACAGCTGCTACTACTCTCCGTTAGTGTTTTCTGGTGCTAATCTGAACTGTGTTGATATTTTTTTCACCAAGAAATTATGATTGAACTTTGATTTTTAATTTCAGATCTTTCAGTGGTTACTTTAATACCATATTATAGTCATATGATACATCATAGATCAGTTTACCCAGCAGTAGAGTATCAAAAACTAGTTCTCCTTAAAACATCTTTAATTAAATGCGTTAAAATACCAATTACCTACCACATATCTGTAAAAGTAATTAAACACCACATAATGAGAACTTTCCTTTTGGTTACTACAGAAGATAGCTGTAATCATTCATTTACACTTGGTTATAATGGTGGCAGTCACTACCCTGATTAAAAAGTGATGTATGAAGTTGTGTTGTGGCCTTTTCGGCGTCTTGTTTTCACCAGTTGTAACTATTTACTGATTCCACTGCTTCGTGAAAGAGGGGGAAAAAAGTGATTTATTGTCTTTTCATTTGAGGCTTCGAGGCAATAAAACTAAGCAGAAAGTTCGAGGGTGTGTAGGGGTCTGATATCCGCTGTGTGTTTGGATGTTTGAATGGATTTGCCTCGGTGGTGGAGGCCCGGAGAGAGGGGTAGGTGGTGGTTGGAGGGGGGGGAGGCTAGCATAACTCTGTTTTGGATACTAAGACACAGCGATAACCACAGTGGTCTCGCTGGCTCCAGCCGAACCTCAGTGTAGTTGGTCAACATCGGCCACCGCCGGGCTGCAGCTATGTGCTGTTAGAGTCTGTGTGAGTCTTCTGTATGAATATGAGCTTATTGCATCGCAGGGCTCGGTCTATAAGGAAAAAGAGGAGGGGAAGGGGAGGGGGCATAAAGCTGAGTAGGAGGAAAGAGAGATTTGATATGTGCTTATTGGCTTTGGGATGATTTGTATAAATACATGTTATGAAGCCCTTTTATATTATTATTATAAGGATATGCTTGTGGAAAAAAAAATCAGATGATGTTAGAGATTGTGAGGTTGAGTGCTCTTTGGGCAAAACAGTAATCATGTGGAGAAAAACTCATCCCAGAGGCACCTCAGAAATGTATTACTGAAGTATTTGTTGGAGATTATTCTTTTGTTTGGGGGAATTTTACTTAAATATGATACAGAGAGGAATGTGTTGAAGGAACAGTGTCTAAAATGTGTTATTATCAATGAGTCTGTGATCTGAGAAACACAACCATTGTGTTTTTGTTACCTTAGAAGGAACACTTAATATCTATCTTAAAAGTGAATGGCAATGTGTGAGTTCAAAAAAGTGTAATACCACCAAAGGCCACTAGATGCTGCCTCCAAAAAACTCCAGTTGACTTCAATTCATCATTTTCAATCCTGAAATACTCAGTCAATACATTTCTTTCTCCATAAATCAATCTGATGTCATTAGATAAAGTCAACTCTTCTTCTCAGTGATCTGGTGGTACCATCTGAAAACTAGATGTTAGGCTTCAACAAGAGGAAGATTTGTGGGCATGGTTAGTTTGATTGACAGGTCTGGTCTCCAATGTGTAAAGCAACAGCTTTGAAAGTGATTTTTCTGAATGTGCACATTGTGTTTGCTGCCTCATGTGGCCCCTAAAGGTACTGTGTGGTTAAATAATAAAGTAAAGCTGTGTTCACCTCAAATGCGAACAAATTTCTCCCCCAACGCGATTACAAAATAAGTGAATACAAAGTAGATGTGAATTTCCGCCACATGACGTGAATAGATGCAAATTTACATCTGCGTAAGTTGAAACGTTAGTGAAAAATTCACATCACATAGTATTGCAAAAACCAGTCAGGGGCAAGCTTATCATTGCCGTCAATGGTCATCCAGAGTTTTATGGCACGACTTTGACTGATAAAACCCATACAAGACTCTGTTTACTGGGACTTCCACATTAGGTATAAGGCAGCAGTATTTGTAATGTATTTCAGTGTTGATGGAAGCAGTACTCCTATTGGCTGTTGAGGGCGAATATCACACGAGGCAAAAATTAGTGAAAGCAGCTTACTAGTAGGCGACTCAATCCCCAAAATGACCTCATCACTGATGTAGAAGAAGCATCTTAAAGCTGCAGCTCTTGTATCTTTGGGTCATAAACAAACAACACATCTGCAAAGCCAAACACCTAAACAGACATCTATGGGAATGGAAGTGAATGGAAGTGAATGGGAGGTTACGACTTTAACTGCTCCCTTCATGTGTGGTGGAAGTTGTTTGTCTTTTCATGCTTCACTTTAACTGAGATACAGGAAAAGATTTTATCTTTCCAGTTTCCGGTTGTTTATTTATCCATAAGCATATGTTTATTTGTGTGAGAATTAGTCTGTAAGTGTGTATTTGCACATCCATATGTCAGTATTTATTTGCGCAAAAAGGGCCTGTAGTTGTTTTCCTATCTGTCTGCGTGTCTGTGTATCTGTGGCTTCTCATGTCAATACCACAGTTTTATTTGTCTCGTGCGGCCGGGAGATCCAGAGAGTTCACAGCATAACGGGTGGGGGGGTGGTTGGTGTTGGGTGGATGGATGTTAGTGGTGGGGAATCCACTGGGGCTGTTTGGTGGATGATGGTCAGAGGTTTCGGGCAGCCCACCTCCCCTCCTTTTTTCCCCATCCCTCAGCCACCCTGTCATTAGGGTGACAGTCAGGTCCTGTTTAGCCCCAATTGGCCATGCTAATAACAGTTTTAATAACCCAGGCCCATGTAATATTTCACTGCTGTTTGGACCGCCGTGTCACGCTAAGAGCCCAGCGATGGAAAAACAGCTTCACCGCCGCAAGGATGGAATGACTGGGTGAACTCTGTCCGGGGATGTTTATGTGTGTGTGTGTGTGTGTGTGTGTTCATGTTTTTGTATATGACAGACTGACCATAGTATAAATCCCACTCTGCCTCTCAGCTTAGATGTGTTTGTCCTTTTTATACATGTGCATTTACATGTATGCACCTTTCCACAAATGTACGTCTGTTTCAACTCAACCCGGTCCTCAGTGTGGATCTGTGCGTGTGTGTGTGTGTGTTTGTGTGCACACCTGTTTCTGTGTCTGTGTTTGTGCAATAGATTAACTCGATGACTGCATGTTAATCTTTTACCGTGTGTAATATGTTGTATAAGGCTTCCCCTGTTTCGACAGCGAGGCAGCCAGGAGCAGCTGCTGCGAACACGGACGTGAACATTACCGCGTCTACGTGCTCGGGCGCATTCGCCGCTGTCATGCGGTTGCATCAGAGAAAGGTCAGACTTGAGCATTAACTGCAGCCAGGAGCAAACGTCTGACAGGAGAGTCTGTACAGGCGTGGGAAATCATTACATTTTTATATTGAAAATGTGTTTTCAGTCTCACCAGAGTTGAGAAAGTCAGTAAAATAACACAGTAATTCAAGAAATGGAAACACCCCATTATGGATAGTTAGAGGGAGCCTGTATTAGTGTTGCTTATTGGTAATGTTTGTTTTAATCTGAACCATAACTACAATCTTTTCTTACCCAAAGCTAAGCTGCCATGTGACGTATTTTGTAAACAAACGAGTCTTTCTGTTTCCCGCCAAAGTACATCACCTGTTCAATCACTGGCCAGCATGTGTATTGCATCACCTGTACGCTAGTCCCATCTCTTCATGAAAATATAACACTGCTAATGGGCAAAAACATCCTCGAGTGCCTTTAGCCACAGGTTATACACCAACTCTTCCCAATATGAACCTTCTGCAACAGTAAACTCAAGCCAGTACAGCTATGTCGGGCAGCAGGGCGGCTGTGGCTCAGGGGTTCGATCCTTGGCTCCTCCCGTCCACCTGTCGAAGTGTCCTTGGGCAAGACACTGAACCCTAAGTTGCTCCCAATGGTGGCTAGCACCTTGCATGGCAGCTTGGTAGCCATTGGTGTGTGAGTGTGTGTGTATGGGTGAATGAGTTGCCTTGTAAAGCGCTTTGGGACCTAGCTTAGGTCAAGAAAGCGCTATATAAATGTACTCCATTTACTGTGAGATGTGCTAAATGCAGGAAAAAGGGAGAAAAA
>OOFC01043023.1:0-30190 GCA_900323345.1 Pseudochromis fuscus
GCCAGCCCGCCATGAGGTGCACGCCGCCGCCGCCGCTGCTGCTGCTGCCGGCTCTCGCTGCATAATCAGATGCTTGTCAAGACCCAGCAGCATTTCTGTTTGCTTTGTGTACCAAACATTGTTTTAAATATGACTTTGAGGGCGCGTGTGTGTGTGCACGCAGATAGTATGTACACACAAGCTGGTGTGTGTGCAGGGCGATGAGGCGGTAGAGGTGAAAACAAATAAAGAGATGAGGAAAATTAGCCCGTTGCTGCATTTTTCTCAGCATTTGAGAGAATATCTAAATCCTTAATTGGCTTATTGTAGTAAAACTATGCAAAGAAAGCAAGATATGTGTCTAAAATCAAGCCAGTCTGGTCATGGGTGGAAGAAGAAGCATCATTTAGGAAGTTTCTTTGCAAAAAAGTGCAATACTCCCAACAGCCACTAGATGCTGGCCCCAAAAAGCTCTTGACGTCAATTCGAAAATCGTCATTTTCAATAATGAAAGAGGGATATTTAGGGGCGTGGTTAGTTTGATCAACAGGTCTGGTCACATTGAACAGTGTCCTTGGGTTCGAGAGTTAGGCCCGCCTCCTCGCTCCTCCCCTCAGGTCCAAATATGGTCGCTTCTGGCCCCAACATAATGACGTTCAAATACCAAAGTCCACAAACAAATGGGTGACATCACATTGGCTTTTTTCATCTCTATACATGATCTATGGAAACAAGTCTTTTAAGATGTAATACATAACTAGGCCAACAGGAGGCGTGTGGACAACAACGATCCACAGCCAAAATTTAGGTTACTGACTTCGTACCAATCTGCATTTGTCTGCGATCTCTTTAGAAACTGTGATGTTAAGTTGTGTACTCATCAGATGCAGTCACAGCCAACATACGACACTTGAAATTCAACACCACACGTATCCTCAACAGGAAACAATCAAACCCTCAGATTGAGTAGAATCATCATGTCTCATTGTTAAATGGAGGCCATGATCTGTTGTGACCCAACCAACAGGAGATACGTGTGATCTTGAATGCTGCTTCACACACATAGAGGAAAACATTATGTAAGTGTAAAACAATGAGTCATCCAGTGACGCACTCCACACAAGTGTCTCCTTTTGTTAAATGTGAGTAAACACAAGTATGTATATATAGTGAGTAAAATGTCACCTACAGGAAAGTAAACAACGCGTCAGTTCTAGCATCTGTTTGCTTCTGCCTGTCCTCCATATATAAACTTTTCTTTTGTGATTTTTCTTCTTGTGATTTTGCGTCCACCCGCCTCAAAGGGGGAACAGCGAGCAGCCAGACCCTTTTCTGCTATAAGTTGGGAAAACCTCCCCATCTGAGCATAAGTCCAATCTGGGTTTGCATGGAGCTAATGAGACATGAAATTGGCTCCACTGTGCAGGAACTTTAACATCCACCAATCAACCAAAGGGGAACCCCCTCTGGCCAATTGCAATATTTGGGCTTATTAGGTACAGTATCACGCAGGGCTGCGGTTTTGCATTCACGATCTCGCGCGCTGGAAAAAATCTCCCCTGGAGTTTGGAAAACGTCCAATATTGCTATTTGATTTTTGTTTCTCTGATATAAAGTTTCTTAAATGGACTATTTACTTGAAGAAATTTAGTGTTTATGTAATAAAAACATCCAATATGTGGATATTAAAACTGTCCACAGAGCTGTGGGAATACACCAGGATTTCAAATGAAGAAATAACTCTGGTATAATTACCTCCACAGAGGCAGTTATATTTTTATCTGTCTGTTAGCAACAGATCGTGATGATTTTTGGATCAAATAATTATAATTTGGGATCCTATCTGGTAAAAATAAATTTTGACGAGATAGTGTTGCTGTTTCACCACAAGAGGGCAGCAGTGTTCAGTCGACAGATGGAGTGTGCTTTTTTTGTAAGTGTAGCTGCGTATGAAGCGTACATATATAACAATGGTGTCAATCTTCAAGACGATAAACAAATTTCAAAAACATCTGCCTGTGGAGTAATTTACGAGTCCTCTAGCAACATTTCATCTGCGTCCATTTATCTGCCTTGTTACATATTTGGAGTCTGTTCTCAGCTGCAGCACAAGAAACCTTGAAAATGCAAATTATTTAGTTTTATAGCTGAGGGGGGAGATACAGCGGAGTCAAAAAGCATCAATGGACGGATGGTTTATGTGTCTCAGGCAAGGTGACGGACGCCTCTTGAATGATTAAGAGGAGTTGTGGGGGGGAAGCAGCACAACCCTGTGAACTCAGGAAATGAGTAGCCTTCAGCTAAAGTGTGTTTAATACTGGACTGCTGGTCGCATGACGGTCTTAAAGCTCAGCGGGCAGGATCGGGTCTATATCTGCTTTCTCTGCTCCCTTTCTGCAAAGCTCTTGACGGCATCGGAAAAATCCACAGTGAGGGAGCAAAACATGAGCGACAGATACGCACTAATGACGTGAATCCAGGTGAAAACCACAGGTCCTCATTGATTTTGTTTATTTGATCCATATCAATTTCAAGATGCAGTGTGTGAAGGAAAAAAGGATTTTGTCGCTTTGGTGTGTGGCCATAGCCATCGACTGCACATTGGGAATTTGAAGGTGGCCATGTTGGTTTGTGGTAGCCAGGTGTGACCATATTTGGATATGGAGGGAGGAGTTAAGAGGTGTATTTTACTGCTTCTTTTAATAGCCACGCCCCTAATTATGGCTCATTTTAAATGTCTAAATGCAGAATGACAGGAAGTGGAATTATAATATAAATGTAGGTCGTTTTCTCACTCTCACCCAGTCCCTGTATCACGACGCCCGATCAGCCAAATGCAGATGAAAGCTCTCATACATCATGTTACTGGAAACACAGGGAGGATAGATTATTTTTTTAAATCTCATGACCACATTACCATAAAGATAAAGCTGTGATTTCCTTCTGTGGAATTACTCAAAAACACAGAGGATGAGATGAAGAAGCGGCGCCGGAGAAGACCATCAGATAGCACACGCTTAATAACACATGCGCATATATGCATATTTTATTTCTTTTTTTTTTATCTTTCATAGAAATGAATCAAATTAAAAGCAAATATGAGAGATGTGGCAGCTGTGAGGTTATTCAGGAGGGAAAATGAGCGCAACAACAACCACAGTCTGTAGTATTCTGACAAATTAGTTCAGTTATTAATTCATTTACCTTCGATTTTATTGTAGAGAATGATGGACACCTTATCTGATGATTAAAATATCTTTGTAGCTTTAGTTTTAAACTTCCTTTCACGGGTCATTTTAATTAAAACTTACAAAAAACAGTTCAGAGTAACTTAAATTGAACATTTTGATTTATTAAATTTAAGTAAATTTATTCCTTATGTGGATTATCTGACTAGTTTTATGAAGGATAATTTTATGGTTATTCACAGTTACAGTGTATTTTTTAGATTTTAAATTGAAATATATTTAAATTTGCATGTATTTCAAAAAACGGGCAGTTAAAAGAAAAAACTGTGCAGAAAATATGTAAAATTATTGTGTTAAATATTACAAAAATAGATCAGAGTGACTCAAATTCAACAATTCAATTAATTAAAATGGAAAAAAAAGTGAAATTAATGTAAATAAAAACTAATTTTGTACTAATTTTGTGAGATGTCATTAGTTTTGCAGGTCATAAACTGATGAAACTTGCTCTTATCCAGTCATCCCCTGACCTCCATCCTCATGGGCGGTGCTGAAAACAAACAGCGATCAGGTCTGCACCATCCACACCATTGAGATGTAAGAATAGGAGTAATTTGCGCTTTCCCTGACCCTGGGTGCAGCCGTGTTATATTTAATATCCCTGCTGGTTTTTCTCTTCAATTAAATCCAGTTTTATTAATCCCATCGGAGGCTGGTGCTCATTCATGCTCCAAAAGGTCTAAAAGGTGATTACTGGTGGGCTTTAAAGATGGAAAGTACATATTTTGTGGAGGAAACCATTAAGCCCACACACTCTTATTGAGGTCTAATTATCAAACAGCTGATTTTACCTGCATCATAACAGCATCGCTCTTTGTTGTTTTTTACAGGAAGCTACCGCTGAAGGAAGAAAATGGAAAAGAATCTCTCAAGCCGGATACGATTGAAATCAAAGTGCACAGTGACAACAGCATCCACACAAAGCCCGACGACAGCAAAGCGTAAAAACAAGAAGAAACAAAAAAAAAAAGAAAAACAAGGGTCGGTCCCCTCGCCACCAAAAGAACATTCGGATCACGAGACCAAAACCCAGAGAAACTACAACACTGGAAAATAGTGGAGTAAAATACCATATCTGTTTATAACGATGCCCCAGTGAAAGGCATGTGTAAATACAAAATATAGAGAGAAAATAGAAAGAAGGAAAGGGTCAACCTTTTAGACACCCTGAGTGATTCATGTATCATGTTCTTACAAAACATGGCATCAGTGGAAGGCTCAATGATTGTATTATTATTATTTTTTGGCCTTTGTTTCTCTCACTTTTTGTTGAATCTGTTTCTCAGCTTTTCTTTGGTTGATTCTCACATCCTGTGTCTCAATCTCCCCGAAACAATCACAAGTGGAGGCTGATGCGACACCTATTGGGTCGGGCTTCGCGGGTCCATGTTGCAGGAAAACTTGAAAAAAAAAAAAAAATCAAAAAGAATGTGTTGCAAAAATACCACACACGTGCATTGATGTCATTGTTTTTTTGTATCGATATTGTCGAGACTTTTCAACGACGTATGTTTTGTTCATCAGTCGCCAGAGGTTAACTGCACTGCAAGCCAATTCAGAAAAATATGATTGTGTGTGTAATAAGAGTCCACAGGAGTATCTGTAAGAGCAGGAATGGGCCCGGGAACACATGTATGCTCCAGAGGAATAAATCAACACATGTGTTTTTAATGATAAACATTGATTTTTTTCTTTATTCATGCTCAGATCTGCCACAGATGCTTTTTTTTTTCTCTTTTTTTCTTGTTTTTCGAGGTCTGATTCTCTCTGATGTTGTCATGTGTTGTACATAGGTGAAAAAAAGAGTATTTTACAAAGCTTTTATGTAAATATACCCTAAAGGATGTGTCTGTTTTTTTCCAAATGCAAAAGACTTGGCTTTTTTTTTTCTTTTTTTATGTGATCACTCCTCAGATAAGAAGCTGTTTTGTTTGATTTTTTCTTTCTTCTTCTTCTGTTGTGTTTTTTGGTCCAAAGTTCAGTGATGGTGTAATATTGCTTTTCCCAGTCATTTGGTTTCCCTTAAGAAAACTCATGCCCTAAGGCTATTTCACGGCATTTCAATGGAGGCAGTAATTACGGCATTAATGTGCCTTCTCTTTTTTAATTTTTTTTTTTCTTTTTACGCCTTCCCCCTCGTGGCCACGGTGCCGCTGCAGCAGTGTAGACCATCAAAAGAAGTTTTGATCGCTGCTTTTATTTCTTCACCACAGAATGTGTCAGAAGATTGAATTTTATCGTGACGCTGTGAATTCTGGGAAACGTAGTCTTAGCGGCTTGTGGCTTGTAGTCGGCGACACTGGACGGAAAGAGACGTGTGTAACTACCTTGTGCAACTAGATGTCAGGTTGATGCTGTTACTCTTGAGTAGGATGTGAGAGGTGAGAAGTTTAATGGCATGTTAATGCATCATCAGCTGAGTGTGTGTGTGTGTGTGTGTGTGTGTGCATACATGCGTGTGGGTGAACACTTGTCTACATGAATCAGGTTGCATGTATGTCTGTTGAATGTATCTGCACGTACTGTAAGTCGATTGCGTGAGTGTTCCCATTCAGATTTTTCACAATAAGAGTCTCCCGGAATTAAAGTCGTTATTTGTAGCATTTATTTTGTCATAATTTATTTCTTCATTTTGTTAACTATTTATATTAGACTGAAGAACAGCATCCATGATGGATCACGCCGCTCTGCAAACGGTGATGCTGACCACATGCCAAGTATGAATGTGCGGGGTGCTGTGAGTGTTTCTCACGCTGAGTCCCGGGTGCGCTCCGATAGGTAAAACCTGATTATGTAGTTCTCGACAGTGATTAATCCCCCCAGGCTGCAGCACTCCACGCATGTGTCTGCGAGCCCTCCCGCCACTGTTCCCTGCCTCTCAGACTCCACTGGTTTTTATCTCAGACCTCGTAGCGCTGGCTTTGTTTTCTCACAGCGAGCCCTTGTACCTGCATATCTCAAATGGATGGTCCTGCCATGGAGTGGTTCCGCTGCCTGTTACGATCACTGTAAATATGGGAGCACAGTGCCTGGAGGCTATACGATTTGTACATGTTCTTTTGTATTTGAATATGAGTCTACCCCCATCCCTCTTCCTCCTCCTCCTCCTCCCCTCTCGTCCTCCTCTCCTCTGTCTCCTCCACCGGTCCTCTTTTTTCTGTCGGGGGGTAAAAACAGGTGTGTTTGAGCTCAGTGTACAGTATGTGTCCTCTTTGTCCCCATGCTCCCTGTGTCCCTTGGACCGTCCCCCGCTGAGTGTGCTTTGTGCAGGAGGTGGGATCTATTGATGTCTCTCTGTACGTACCTGTGGAACACTTGTGACTCCTATCATTTGCCGCTGTAAATAAACATGTCCTGGTAGAAGAGAGTGAGACGTTGTCGTTCATTGGTTTCATTATTGTGTTTTCACTGGCTCTCCATCGTATGTATTGGTATCCTAAGAGTGATTGTTTTTGCTAAATACAATGCAAAAAATAATATTTTCAGCTTTAATCGGGTTACAACTAGGTGCAGAAATGATGATGGTGACCTCATGGTGATGGTAAGACCTCCAAACATCATCAAACCTGTTCATTGCTCAGATTCAGAACTTGGAGAAGGTGGACTTTGTCACCTCTGGACCATATTTGGTTATAGAGGTCACTGCCCAATGTGTATCAATCTTCTTATGCAGGAAAATAAGTAGAAATCTCATGTATATTTTCCTTAGTAAGTAGCCTATACCAGATTTTTTTACAAGCTTTGGATATAGCTCCTGACTGGCTTAATAATTCATAAAGGACAACAGTTCACTGCCTGCTAACACACTCAAATACAAATCCTTTATTGACTGAGTGGAGCCCTGTGATGGACTGGCAACAAGATCTTTCTCAGCTGGGATAGAGTCCAGGATCAAAGATGGAGGATTAAACTCTAAGAGGACCTGCACGAGTCACTTCCAGCTCTGTTTTTATTAACTAGTCTACCTTTGCCTAATTCCCCGCTCACAAAAGTCATTTATCTCTTCCTGACCCCAGCCCATCTGTTCATCTATTGTTTGGACCTACCTGTTTTAGCTCCTGTCTCTTTAAGACCCACTTTCGTCTGATTGGCCGACTTCCAGGAAGTGTTTGTGAGAATAGAAGAATGGACAATACAAACATCTATAGCACCAGATATGGCAGCAGCACAGCTCTCTTTGGTAAATATCACACTTGTTAATGCCTATAGTTGTTACCATGTACAATTTTTTAAATATAAGTTGATGTTAACAGGTGTTTGTGTGGGATATTTAGCTAAAATGGTGACTAAAGTGGGACATTTCTGCTGTACCAATGGGAATAAATACCGTATTTTCCGTACTATAAGCCGCTAATTTTTTCCGACGCTTTGAACTTAAACACCGGTGTTTCTCATGTATCGGCGGCACGAAGCTCGTTGGCTTTTTGCAAGCTAGCAAGCTCCATGCCGCCGATACATTTAGCGTCGTCACATCAGACCCGGTCAGAGTGGACCACATGAAAGTGTTCGAATAAATTCAATAGACCGGTGTGCTCAATAGTTCGGAAAGTACGGTAATTCAAAAAGCACTTTGAGTCCCCTAAATGCACTATGTGGGCACAAAAAATTAAAGTGAGTGACTAAAAGCATGAAATTTAAATGTAAAATTCAAAACTAGGTTTGAATTTTCCTCATTTTTTTCCTTCCTGAGCTTCACTTTGAGGGTAACGCTGACCACCATCAGGGGAAGAAAAAGATACAGTCGTAAGATACTGATACCGAGTGAACATTTCATTATAATCCTCCTGCATTGTAATGGGTTGTGCTTTAGTCTGGTGCGGTTAGATAAAAGCAGACTACTCCACAAAGACACAAGTTTAATAGCTTTTAATTTTTCCTCCGCTGAAGTCGACAGAGCTCATTTTTTTCCCTTCCAGAGGACAGAGTGCTATTTTCATCAAGGTCATTCCTAAACCTTCATTACTCTCGCTTTAAACGGTAACTGTGTTGCATCTAAATCTGACTTCCCTTCCTTGAAACAGAGCTTTAATGATAAAAAAAAAATCAGTAAGACTGCGAAGCTTTGCTCAAAGGAGGAATTAAAACAATTTTGAATAGCATGGAGCAGCCACAGTGTTCCTTAACAAAGCTGCCCCCTCTTCAGCGCTCATTTGAAGTCAGCAGATAACGTTTCTCCGACGTCTCCCTCCGACATGAGGGAGGGAGGGAAGCAGCGGGCCGCCTGTTGGATCCTGGCTGCAAGGGCCTCTGTTAACAAGGGGAACAAACTTCAACTTCATCTCCCACAGGGGCTCAAAGGAAGTCTGCACATCAAACACTGAGTCTCATTTGGATGAGGAGATGCAGAGAGGAGTGATATTGGCCGCTCTGGGGGGGGATCGGGAGGTGGTAGCGGCGGCGGCGGCGGCGCTGGGTAGGTGGGGACGAGGGTGGGAAAGAGTCGGACAATCAGAGACGGCGAGGAGAAGACCTCCGTTTGGTCGCCTGGCTGCCTGCTACAGGTGATTACTCTTTTTCCCAAACAACAGAAGTGATGGACCACACACACTGAAACGTGAGAAGATAGCACAGTAAGCCTGCGGGTAATATTTCTCCTCTAATCTTTCCGTTTGCAGAGCCTCCCATGACACTGCGCGCTGACAGCACCTTAATCCCAACTATGAGAGAAAGTTTGGGAAGTCTGGGAAGAAATCTCCTCGCCATTGTTGAAGTTTTCTCCCTCACGAGCACACATGCAAAAACACTACTCCTCCCACTTGCCTCCACACAGAATTCCACTCATTTTTGAAACTTCGCCAACATGCGAGGCCAAACTCTTCACCACATGGGAAAATCCAGCAGAGAGCGTTTTGGCAGGTCCAACCCTCCACTTCTTTAATCTGCTTTATTTCAGACTTTCCCAGCGGAGATGCGACTCTCCTATGATTTGACAGTAAGGGAGATGGGAAGAGACAGGTGTGTTGGAGGTGCAGCGACTAATTCTTATTTAAAACTCACGATACAATAAATCTACCATGGCAGAAAATACTGTTTCCTGTTGGTTGGTGGACTCCAGGAAGTCAGGATTTTTGTATCGGAATGTCGTCATGTTGGTTTTTTGGAGCCAGAAGTGACCATATTTGGATATGAAGAGAGGAGTGAGGAGGCGGGTCTGACCCTTGAACCTGAGGACAGTGTCCAATGTGGAATGAGCCTCCAAACCAACTGCAAATCATCGGAGAGTAGACCTGGACTCATCCCTAAATGTTCCTGTTTCTGAAGCAAAATATTGACTTAATCATAATAAGAAGATCACTAATAAGACTTAACACATCAGAATGACTTGAGGAAGTCAATTGGATCTTTTTGGAGCCAGCATCTTGTGGCCATCAGCGGTATTGCACTTATTTGTGGACTGTTGAGACCCAGTTGCTTCGTCCGTTTCTAGACTAACTTGCTTTGATCTTTCAACTTGACCTTTCCTTCCTCATTATGTTTATTTCTAAGAAGCTACTTTACATTCAAAGCAGAAGAGGAATCCTCCCTTTTAAAGTGCGAATAGAGCAAGTATAAAAGCTCTCCATACCAACAGGAGGCACCAAAATGGTCTTCAGCCGTAAATTTTCCAGGTTATTACTCGGCGATGGATATTGTTTTGACAAGTCGTATATTAAAACAGCAGCTCAATCACATGGTGAAGCGGTGGGGAGGAAGGATGGATGCAAATATTTAAAGGAGGCGCCGAGAGCAGAACACGCGCCTGGAGATTTGCAACAAGAGTTGAAAAGGTGAGCAAACTTGGAGGCGCGCCACGTTTTGGTGCAGCGAAGACGTGTTTGACTTTTCAGCAGATTCCTGGAGCTGTGATTGAGGGACATTTCACCCTCCGTCTTTCTACCATAAGCATTTCCATCAGTGAGTTCAGCAAAGAAGCATCACTTAGCATTTCTATGAAAGCCATTACATGCCCGCGTCATCATTCATTTGGAGCTACAGCTGAATATGCCATAACATGCATTCACATCCGTCAGACTCAATATAACCTTATTAACTGACGCGAGGAGGGGCGGTGAATTTTTAACGTCTTCAAGAACTTGCTGATTTATGCTTTATAAATTCAAGATGAGGTCACCTGCTGAAGATTTTCAAAATTGGCTCGGAGTGAAAACACAACACTGGCAACAACAGGGAGCAGAAGTGGAAACATAAATTGCAGGGGGGGTAAAATGAAGCAGCACAACCTCTATTTTTCTTATTAAAAGCAACTAAACATCAAGCGATAAAACAGCCCTCATGTTGTCTCTTTCTTTGTCCCAACAAGCGAGCTCTGGAGGGAACTGAGACACAATCCAGATGACAAATGAGAGTTTTATGGCTGTTCGCACCGCGGGCTCACTGTTCAAGGACACACCGGGAGGATTTTCCAAGGGAATAGGCCTAAATTACTTCAGGCTGTAACTCTTTCAAAGTGATGCAGTGCCTTAAAAGCGAAACACACGAGGTGCTCAGGTAAGAAAGGCCTTTTGATATTCAGCACAGACGCCGATAAATACATTAGGACGGAGATCTTGGAAAAGTCACGTACGCTGGTCACTTTATCTCTGTGTGCTGTGATTCAGGGATCTTTCATTACAAAACCTCAGAGCTACAGGAGACATAATTGAGTCTGTGCATATACATCTAAGCGGTGAGAAAAAGCTTTTAAAGCTGGGTGACAGAACACTTTCTGGGACAATGGAGTACTTTCAATGCATTGCTCGGCATGAATTTCTTTGCACGGGAGAGTCAGATCACAGTAAAGCAATTTCATGGCAGGAATAAATTAATACGCATTCATGTATCTAAATAATTTAAGGTTGTGCTATTATTTTTGCTGTTAAACGCACCAGGTTATCCAGCCTTTCCGAGAGTCAAAATAAAGTGTGTATTGATGAATTGCAGCCTGCTTGAGGAAAATATTCACCCTCAGATAATCTTACACAATTAGACATCATCCATTAGTGATGCTTTGTGCATTATTTCACAATGAAATGTTGTAATTGCTTTGCTTTTGCAGAAACAGCTGTGCTGGAAATGTAGTGATATGGCTTTTTATCTACATTTGGCCAAGGAATTAAGTGAATAATAGAACAGCAACAAGCATGAAATTTATCCAGAAAAGCATTGTTCATGAGGCTGTTGAACAGTGTTAGTGTTTATGGGTGACTCTTTGGAGTAGGATAGCAGCAAATATATCAACTCTATTTATGTGAGAGCATTAATTCAAACCCATTATTAAATACATAATGTCCTTTGTATTTCATATTTCTTTGTTTTATCAGTAAACAGCAACCTCTAGTTTCTCAGAGTTTGGTATTTGAACGTTGGGTTTTTGGAGACAGATGTGACCATATTTGGACACGTGCGTCACCAGACCTGTCAATCAAACTAACCACGCCCCCAAATCTTCTTCTTATTGAAGCCTAATATCTATTTAATGATGAAATGATTTTCAGATGGACCACCAGATCATGAGAGGAGGAGTTGACTTTAGCTAATGACAGAATGACTCATTTTTCATATTTGAAAATGTCATTTTTGTATTGAGATCAAATGTAGCCAGAGTTTTTTAGAGCCAGCCTCTAGTGGCTGTAGGGGGTATTGCATTTTTTCCCACTTCTGCATTGGCTTCACTTTTGAGACCTGGTTACTTCGTCCATTTCTATTTAAACATGCAATCATATGTCCTTTTTCTTTCTAGGACAACTTCCTGTTTCAACCAAAAGACATCAACTTTGAGGAAACTCCTTCTTCACATGGTAAATAAATTGGACTTACACCTTTATCTTGTGACACCTGGATATTCGCTTTGCCTCGAGCTTTGTAACTTCCAGAGCTAACAGCACCGCTGCAGTGAGATACTCGTTGTCCTCGCTATAAACCGATATAGAGGCGAAAACTTGGAAAGAAAACTTTGTAAATTTGAAAGTCAGTAAGGTTTGCACAGCTCCAAATTCCTAAAGTCCTTTCAGAGTTGTTTGAAAGTGAATTAACCACAGAGCTTGATTAAAGACAGCTAATGTCAGCTAATCACCGTAATTCATTGCTTTTAGGATTAATGAGCGTGTGCGCATGTCGCTCTTCAGTAAAAATGATTTACATCTAAAGGAAACCAGTCTTGATTTTAAGCTTGGGGATAGTGTTTTTAAGACAATCATTTAGTCTTAAACACAATCAAAGCCCAGATATTTTCAATATATTAAAGATTTCTGTATACGAGGACTCCTGCTGCTGCCCGAATCAAACAAGACTCAACCCTGTCAGAAACCCTGAGATGCTTTCATCCCTATTAACCACAACATGCTGCACCCAGGACCCCGAGGTATGACTCACCACACTCTGTGTTACAGTGCGACTTACATCATGTAACAGCTGGCATCCTTTGTGGGAGCTGAAGAGGTGTTGATGACTTTTTTGCGCCACATATTTCACAGCTAATTAGTCTGTTATGACCTTAATAATTTTTGGGAAAATACAAAGCAATTAAACTAATAGAACATTTGCCCTCTGTTTCTGTAATTCTCTGTATTTCATTTAAAACTCTCTGGGGTCAGCTTTGTTTTTTAGTCAGACTAATGCTGTGGCTCCAGGGATGACAGCGTCAGTCAGTGGAAAATTTGCTAAAGATATGATGTCCTGGATGAATTACTGTAGGGATTTCTTGATTTTTTTTTTTTTCTTTTTCATTTAGCACCACTGTCGCCGTGACATTTGTGGTTTTAAGTGAATGTCAAAGCAGCTGGAATGACTGGGTTGCCATGACATTTTACCATAACTTAATAACTACCAATTATTACCATCAGTATGTCAAATGTACACTGCACCTTGACCATTTGATAACATCTTGATGATACCGTTCATCTTAACTATGAGTCAGATTTTTACTCTCCCTCCCGTTCTTCTTCACCTTGCTTTTCATAATTCTAGGTTCAAATCATTTTAATATAGAATAGATGTAGCTAACATGATGTCACCTGTTGGGTTGTGGACTCATTTTGAAGCCAGGAGTTTGGCATTTAAACATCGCCATGCATGGAGCCGGAAGTGACCATATTTGGATAGGAAGGGAAGAATAAGGAGGTGGGTCTGACCTTTGAACAAGAGGATATTACCCAATGTGTATGACCAGACCTGCCAATCAAACTAACCCTAAATATTCCTCTTAATTAAGCCTAATATGTACTTAATTATTTAAAAGGATGATTTTTTTAAAAAAATCAAAGTCAATTGGAACCAGATTTCCTGGAGCCAGCATCTAGTGGCCATTGGCGGTATTGCACCTTTTTGCACTTCTGCATTGGCTTCAGTTTTGAGACCCAGGTGCTTCGTTTATTTCTACATTCACTCCATGGTTCCTATTATAAAATCGTGTCAAACTGAAAGCCACTCTCTATTTGTTTAGTGACACTTATGAAATGTTCAAAACTACAGCATAAACATGGAAACCGGTTATGTGTATTGCTTTTTCAGTTTCTTCAACTTTACCACAAAATCTTTTTTTATGTATTTAGTTTTAAAATGTGTTTTTCTTTGCTCTTTCTGTCATAAGTAAGTATTGGTGTAATAATAATAATAATGATCTGCCTGTGTCTCTTATCCGTGCACATTCAAACATTAGCCAGCTAGCACCCAGCTAACTCGATTTATTTTAGAACCCGCCTGGGGATTGTCATTTAATGCAACACATCGTACTCCACATGATTTAAATCTGAAGCCTCGGGACACACAAAGAAGCTCTTTAAATTTACACTTATGTTTTATACATTTCGCTGATGTCCCTGTCACAACTGACGACAAGTGCCGTAGCGTTTTGCTCAAGAACCCTTTACACCCCGAAGATGTTGAGTGGGGATTTGACATGTGAGTTTCCAATTATGATGCTATCTCTCGTTGCGCTAAGCCATCCTGCTAAGCACACACTTTGGCCACATATCAGCAGAGCATGTGTTGCTATGTCCCTTAAAGCTTATATAGAATATTACCATTTGAGGGAAGCACCACGCATAACTGAACAGAGCCTAAGGATAAAATTTTCAGCCAATAATTGAGTGCATGGCGGGGTAAATGTCAAACTATTTGCAAGCCATTCGTGAGCTGTGGTATTCTTCTCTATTAGCCTAATGTGCCAGAGTTACTCCTCTCGGCTTTGTGCAAATTCATATTGGATTTTTATTAAAACTCAAACCAACAGTAATAGATGTGCCTCTGGGGTAGCTTTAAAAATCAATTTGCTAAACAGCACAGAATTACCCCCATAATTGTCTCCTTGGACCGCATTAGCCGTCGAAGGTGATTCTCATTCGAATGTGAGTAAACTTTGCCTCATCGACCAAGACATTCCCTCACTTTTGACTCCACAGCCATGTGTTCCCTCATTACTGTAACAACCCAAACAGACAAACGGGATCCTGTGCACGCCGCTGACAGGAAACTCAGAACGCAGATCCTGCCTGTCAAATGGCCCTCGGGCGATTCCTGCTGCTAATGAAGTGAAATATTCTGGCATCTGAATCCAAAATAGAGCTGTATATTTGGACACATGAATATGAATACAATCAGCTAGACTTGGCTCATTAATGAGGCAGAGAGAGCAACCAGCAGACAGGATTAATTAATTACAGAGTGACATTTATGGATAATAACCTTCTGGTGGATATCACGGCTAATGAATATGCATAAGACTATCAAAGGGGAAGCATCCAGCCAAGATGAAATATCTATATTCAGATCCATGATCGGGTTACTGCCTTGTCGTCTGAATCAGCAGCATATCGTGATTCCAGAGCATGTGATGTTTTTGAATGAGTTTTCACAAATTGCCAGTAGGACTGAGCCTCTGCAGCGGCGACGACTTCGGGGTTGGAGAAATAGTTCAGAAATGATTAATGGTGAAATTTCAGAGCGCAGCTGCAGAGCTGAGTTTCTCTTGAGCTACTATAACTTGTTGTGAATATTCTGGTGTCACTTTGGAAAGAGCACATTGTAAACAAGAAGGGAGCAGCGTTGGATGTTGGCACGGGCCAGTGCAGCAGCATTAAAGGACTAATGCATTAATTTTGTCTATTAAACTTGTTAGAGATGTTGATAAATGTTTACACTGGGATCTGGTGATATTTTGCATGGCAAGCATAGCTGCCAATGAATGAGACGGGGTATTTATTGCTGACTAAGCATTTTAACATCATTGATGTAATGAAGTTTCTGAGTTGATTTTTATTTTTAAACTCTTTACGTGTTATGTTATATTTATAAGTTGTGTCAGCCTGAGCTACAAGCTTTACCTTGATTGAGTTGAGGTCAGGTTTGCAGAGATCCAAAGGTGCACAAAGATCCACCTGTGGAGTGTAGCATGAACAGTATTGTGTGTGCATCTAGAATCATATATATGTGGCAGTATCCTCATACACATCCTCCGTTCATATCCAAATATGGTCAATTTTGGCACCAAAAAACAAACATGATGTTGTTCAAATACCAAAATCTTGGCTTCATCCATTCTATGTTCAGTCTATGAGTTGGAAACAGATTTTAAATCGGCAGTGGAGCAGCCATCTACCAACCGAAGGGTCGGTGGTTCGATTCCCACTCCTCCCAGTCATTGTCGGTGTGTCCTAGGGCAAGACACTTTACCCACCTTGCCCTGTATGAATCTTGAATGAATGGTTTGGTGGTGGTCGCAGGGGCTGTAGGCGCAAATTGGCAGCCATGCCTCCGCTAACTTAGCTTACTGCCACTGGTGTGAATGAATAATGGTCGTTGTAAGCGCTTTGAGTCTGGACCAGAAAAAAATGCTGTATAAATCCAAACCATTATGGACTCAGTGTAGCCTTTAGAAGACAGACAGGGTTTCTCTTAACAGCTGGAGGAGACCAAAACAGAGCAAAAAGAGGACTTGTCATATCTGCTACAGGTTCACCACATTTCTTTTGGCCACTAAAGCTCGAGCACCTGTCTATGAAATATGTAAAACAATTAGCCAGAACCGCTATCAACAGCACACAAGGAATTAAAAGGAGCTGCTACACCTTCTGGATCCCGCCGGAGAAAAGAGGATGATCAGAGGTCTTTGCCTCAGTCGGCCTCCCCCTCTCGCTGCTAGGCAACAACAGGATGAAGTTAGAGCTGCATAATGGTTTGAAAACTGTGCTCAACTTGTAGGAACTTTAAAGCAGCGGTTTAATCAGTTTAACAACGTTAAAGGTGGAGTTCAGCGCACGAACCAGAGAACAGCACTCCACTAATGCATTTCTGCCAGTGTACAGGACATAATTAACCATCACACAGAGGCAACACCTTGTCAGTGCAGCAGATGGTAGATAAGAGCATGGAAACAGTCATTAGGAGCAAGAGGGCTACTGTTGTTTTCATTACATGTGAGACAGTTTTTCTGGCTCTGGATTTCCCGGCTGAACATTAATGTGATACCCAGCGGGTCAAACTAATTAAGTAGTCATAATCAATATTAGTTTACAGTGCGATTGTGCTAAAGAACACGCAGCCTCCATCCATACACCACGACTGTGCGAGAATCCTCATCCTCCTGAAGGTCAACTTAATTAATGTTGCTGGCTCATCACGGGCAGATCTTTTACCATAATGTCCAGACTAAAGCTGACGGGACGCTAAATTTAAAACCAAAGTGAAGGGACAGAACGGCTTCAGTGTCCACGCCGGTGACCTTCTGCAAATGATGATTGATACCGCTCCCCTTATCTCATTGTCTCCTTCCTCTGGCGTATCAATCACATACAAGAAATAATATGAAAAGATGTTCATTGCTCTTTGAGTTGGACGGAGGTTAAACAGAGGAATATGCGTCAAATTGTCCCAAAGCCAAAACACATTATGATGATTAGAAAAAACGGCCTATTCTGATGTATAGAGGGAAGAGAGTGTGCTTGGGTGCTCAGCTGGGAGATGGGATCGTCTCTTCAAAGGAGGAAAAAGCTTCCAGTTCTCTGAGAGATGAAGGAGCTGGAAATCTGCTGTACACCCTGCGCTCGGCAACACCCTGTGAAGGTTCAGTGATATTTTGATGTGAGGATCAGGAAGGCCGTGGACGGCTTTTCACTTCATCCCGCTGTTCATGAAGCCCCACTCCTCTCAGATGTTTGGATGTCGAAAGGAGGATGAGAAATGACTCTTGTAGCAGCTTATGTGTCTTCACATGACGGTCCAGGCTCAGCGGACCTTCCTGCTTTTAAGATATTGTGTAATAGTGTTGAAGATGTCTTTAGATGTTCAGAAGATGATGAAGAGAAAGCTGTTGTTTGCTGTTGTGGGAAGCAACTCCAACACCTAAAGAAATACATTAATTGCAGTTTCTCAGATATATTTATACCTCGCCATACCCTACACACATACATAAATCAATGAATAGCTATTCTTTATACAGCGGTTTCTATGCTGGATGTTGTCCTATTATTTTTGTACAAATTTTACAGCAATTTATTCAGAGCAGCTTGATTAGAGACCTTCAAGGTAGTCAATAAACTCTCACCATGTTTTTAAAAAGCTCTTTATTTTCCCCTCTGCTGTATAGACAGACGTCCTGCCTCAATGTTCATCCAATTGTGAGCATAAAATAACGATTTCTTTGCTGTGCACCTGACAGTCTGAGTTTAGATTGGAGTCGTCCAAGGATAAATAATCGAGGACAGACAGTCCAGACAGATATTATTTTTATTAAACTAATAAAAAATAATATCTGACGTGACTCGTTTGACCTTTTCCCAGGATATTTAATTTTTGAGAAACACAGTGGAGCCCTCATCTAAATATTTTGGTAATTTAACAGATGATTATAAAGCAGTGCAGTCAGTTTTAATGTTCAGGTGAAGAATAAACAGCAGCTTCAGTCGATGGTATTGTCTGATGGGGGAGTAAAGAATGGCTGCTGTGAGCTAACGTCAGGTCAAACGGTGGTTTTGAAGGAGTTTGTCATTTGAATGTCGCCATGTTTGCAACCAGAAGTGACCATATTTGGAAATGTAGGGAGGAGTGAGGAGGTGGGTCTTACCTTTGAACTTGGGGGAACTGTCCAATGTGTATGAGACTGGAGTTTTTTGGAGCTAGCATCTAGCGGCCATTAGGGGTATTACATACAGTGATGTAATGTTTTACCACATCACATTTAAATTGGAGTAATGACGTTTTTCCACTGGTACTGCCTTGCTTTGGTGTGTGGTGCGTTTTCACTGAAAAAAGTACCTGTGACTTGGTACCTGGTACGACTTTTTTAGTACTTCCTCTCCTGTGGTTCCAAAAAAAAGTATCAGGTGAAGTACGAGCAGGTACTAAAACCTTATTGGTTGGAATCGTCACTGCGTCATTGCATCATCAGTGTGCGGTATGGAAATGTTTGTACCCACAAGCCGACAGTCTGCACTGTTATAGTCAGAATAACATGTTTCTACTATGTGGGGAAAACCAGTAAGTGAGTAGATATCAGTGGAAAAGCACCATTACTTATACATTTTGTCAATGTTGTGCTCTTATTATAGTTTCCTCCAGTCTTGTATTGGTGACATATGCCTTTCATTTTCAGTAATACCTTTGTTGTGGTGGCTAACACTCACCATCAGCACAACGAGCCGCCCGTGCTCCCTTTAAACATTCAGAAACGGCAGGCTACAGATGATACTTGACCTGTGATTACGCTTGTTATTGCTATTGATTCAGCCGCATTATCCCATCATCACAGCAGTTTGCCCTCAAATATTATCTAATTATAGTCCTCTGCATCTGAGTATCAACCTCGCCGCATCCACTGTGCATCATTACCATATCCGTCCATTTTGGGGTCTGTCAGTCGGGGGCCGGCGAGTCATTTCATTTTGCAGCGCACGCCGGTCTCCCCGGAGCCCTCGCCGACCAGCCAACCTGTCCGCACGGCGAGAGGGATGAAGCCCGTCACCTTTTAGTGTGCGGCGAAGGTGAAATGACATTTGAGCGCCGTGCCAAATGTGAGTGCGGTCTCCACTCATGCGCTGCTGTCAGGAGTGATCACTGTTATTTCAGCTGCCCGTCCAAAGAGGGTTTCCGATGGCTTACTCCTTTTGCTGCGTTAAGGTAGTCGGGGTAGGAGCCCTGCATTTGGCCTCGCTCGGCAAATCTGATTAGAGGGGCTGTAATACCAGGTTGTGTCAGGGAAAGCACTAAAGTGTATGAGGAGAGGACAAAGCAAACACAGCAGCCACCGCTCGATCTCCCCTCGACCCCTCCCCTCCCTCTCCTCCTGCTCCCTCTTCAAAACAACATGAAAGTGTATTATAGAAGATCATGCTGTCACCTTGGGATGTGATGGGAAATAGAATGGACTACTCAATAGACCGCTAAATTAACTTACTTTAATTTCAGAGACCATGCAACCTACAAAGGCAGAAAGACACACAGGCACACACATCCATTACTTCATATGTTATATGGATCCTGCTTTTAAAATGAGATGTCCACCCTCTGAAAAGGTGACAGATGCTATTTGAGAGTAATCGCTGATGCACTACATAAACAGAAATGGCTCTAAATCTGAATCATCCGGGTAAGATGGAGCCACTCTCCCTTAATGCCTCACAGCTTTCCAAAGCTATTTATGGTCACCATTTCTATATTTAAATTCTTATCACCTGGCTACAGAGTTGAATGGATAGAAAAACAAGCTATATTTGCTATTATTTTTAGCTGTAATCAAGTCTTGATGACAAAAAAAAACAATTGTAGCATTATTACTATGCATTGTGTGGAAGTGTAAACTATTCTGCTCATATCAGGTCAATTATTGTAATTGTTTCAAACAGCACAATGTCACCATAAAAGAGAAAAGCGACTTAGTGACAAACATGACAGCATTAGAGCTGCCTTCCACAGCTGCTGCAGTAATGTGTGCCGAACATCTGTCGCACCTTTCCCGCTTTCTTTCACTCCTGAGGTAATGACGCCTGCGGTATTTCTAATACATTTTTTAACACCGTATATGACAGAGGATTCAGTAGAAATAATGGGCGATGAATCACTGACTGATAATATACTTTAAAATCGAGTGCGGGTATTTGAGACAGCGGTGGCTCTTTTATAATGTAGATGATTAAATCCACCTTGTTAACTTTACAGTTAAGGCTCCTCGCTGAAACTATTTAAGCGCCCGCTGCATGGAAATCCGAAGCGATATTCTCGCTGCAGGAGTACGAGCTCGGATCCAAAGTGCTGCTCGTGTCATTTTCCACGTTTGGATGCCACACGTCTACTATAGGGTACTTTTTAAGTTTTATAAGCCGGTGACAAAGAGGCCATAATCACGAGATTCAACATTGTTTTCAGCACATTTCAAAGGCCCCGTTTACACTTGGTTTTAAGATGCATCTCAGGTGATTGGATCTAGTGGTCACGCTTAAAGATTAGTGTAAATAACCACCAAGATGCACTGAGATCCGATCAGTCAAACCACATATGGAGGTGGTCCACCACAATGTTTGGAGAAATTAGACATGTTAAACACATCCGATCCAACTGCCCGAGACACATTTTCAAACTGAGTGTAAATAAGGTCTTTGTTTTTGGTCTGCTTTGTTGTGTTGTAGCTCTCAGCTGCAACCCAGACTCATCATAACAAGCAGGGTGTGCTTGAGATGAACTAAAGAGTCCAAATACCCTCTGGTTTCTAAAAGAGATCCCGACTAATAACAAGCGCAGAGTTTCGCTGAGCTCCTGCGTGATGCCGCTGTCATGCCGAGTATTGTTTTTCGTTTCTTCTTCTTTAATCTAACGCACAGATCCTCGCTGTTTCCCGGTCCACTCCCCGTTGCTGTACTTTGTCAGCAGTGCGACGTGAGACCGCTCCTGCTTTGAAATGTTAAAGTAGCGTTAACCTGCAGCTGCTTGTTAAAGCCTCAAAGCGGCGTCTCTAAGCCGAGGAGGTCTGTACGCAGAAACACCCGTCACTACACGACACTTCCTTGATTCAAAGACACCAGACATGTTCCCTTTGGAGATGGAGAACGGCTTAGTTTTGGAGAGATATGCTTATTTCCTTTAAAACTCTTTGCAAGAGTTGGAGAAAGGATTAATAACAGTTGTAAGTCTTTCGGGTGCCAGCAGCTGACAACAGTAACACAATAATGTTGCTGTTTCACCACAAGAGGGCAACAATGTTCAGTCTACAGCTGGATTATGCCTCCGTGGAGGTTTGTGCTTATTAGTATTTAGTATCCAGATGTGTCTTGTGGTCATGAGATTCAGTTTTTCTTTTTATTTTCTCTGTTGTATATCAGCATGATTTCTGTTTGTAATTTCAAAAGAAGGCTCAAAGTTTTATTTTCTTAAGACCGTCGGATTTGCATTTTTCTCTTCACTTGAGACAAAACACTTCGAGTGAGATAAGAAAATAATTGGGAAACACCCTGCTGTCCACTTCACACCACCTCACTCTTCATTCCTTGTTTTTATTTTGTCTCCTAATCTGTTTTTTACTCTCTCAGTCTCACTAACTCTTCTGCCTGTCCACTTCCTGTCCTTTCACATCCTCATCCTCTCCCTCTTTCCTCTCAGCGGGGAGTCGCGCCTCGGGCTTTTTTGCTTCATATTGATCTTCGCTTTCATCACAAGTACATTTTTCCAGCCTTAGCTCCTTGCTCATTAAATATTCGAAACCATTTTAGCCGACATGCTCGCTCATGTTCTCTGTCTCGTAGAAACTCTGTTCTCATTGAGAGCGGGTTTCATGAGTAAACTAGAAAATTTTGGACTTTGAAACTGTGCCTATTGGTAAAGGTGTTTGAGGGTTTTCTTGCCTGTACTGGTAGGTATGAGCGATGGTTGAGACCATATCCCTCCTTGATTGGTTCAGATCATCATCCTGTTGAAAGGTCCGCTTCGGTTTCAATCTCAACTTTCAGACAGATGGTCTCACATTGTCCTCAAGAGCACTTTGGTATGACGCAGGATTCTTGGTTGAATCATTGACTCTTGAGCTGAAAGTTGTGGCCACTTGGAGATGAAAGTGGAATGATTCGTTTCAGATAGTCCGGAGATCTTTTTCTGAAGGCCTCAAAGAATTCTTTAGATCGGATCAAATGACCAGCTCATCATCGAGCTCTGCAGAAGCCTGATAACGATCCTGATCATTTGAATCAGGTGTTGGAAATGGGAAACATCTAAAACATGCATGATAGGGGCCCTCGAGGACCAGAGTTGGGCACCACTGCTTTAGATGTTGGGGTGACGATACCATGTTATGGCCCCCCAAAGGGTCTTAACCCATATGGAGACCACACAAGAATCGGTACCCCAAGCTTTATTGAAAATTGAATGCACAAGATTATTCAACCCGAAAGGAAACAACCCGAGCACACAAACAAAAGAAAATAAAGGTGGTGGAGACCCCAGCCAAACTTAGCAAAACAGGGACGACACCAGGGACCGCCACACCCGGTATCTCCCCACCTAAACTAAACCTCCAACTCTGAAACCTCCAAAAAAAGAAACAAAGAATCAAAAATGTGGCTACTGATAATCTCCAGCCCAAACTAACAACTAAAAAATATCAAAATCCACAACAACTACACATTTCTAATCTTTGGTTTGAAGGTGTGATAAATGTACACGACTGTCTATCTGACTTCCAGAAACCAAAATAGTGCATTTCTGATTCAGCTGGATTTACTCTGCATCCCCCCATGTGCCATGTGGAAGCTCTACACCACACAACCCCAACCAACCCCAACACTGCTGCAAGCAAAGCCAAGGTGTGCATGCCAAGCCAACATTTTAAACTTCTATAAACAAACATTTCTTCTACCTGCCTACCACATTGCTAAAATCACATTTGACCATGACACCTTTTTCTAAATAACCCCCCCTAGAGCCACCAAGGCATCAAATCAGCATACAACATCTGCTTCACTTGGCTGCCAACCAGCACACGCTGAGGTGAATGCACGCTTGCGTGTCGCTCCTTCTCTTGTAGTCCAGCGGTGTCCTGTCATGGACGCCGCCCTCTCCGGCTCATTTCCCTCCCCCGATCCCCATGTCAAGCTGCTTCTCGGGGCTCTTGGTGAAGACAGCAGCCTGCCAAGCCACCCTGGGGTCACACACGGTCACGGCTAATGTGACAAAGCCAGCTGCTCATCGCTGCCCAACCGGCCTCTCACCAGCTGTGATTGGATGTAAGGGGTCGCCCAGCTCGGCCTGCGGGGGCCCCAGGGCGGATCAGCCATGTCCTCTACACAGATAAGTGAGCTGAACTGTGTCCCTAACTTTGAAGCTGCCCCTGCACCGATACGCCTGATCAGAAGTTGATTGTATTAGCTGGGCACAGGAAAGTTTATCTGCGTGATCTGTCTTTGCCACATGAAAGTAGATCAGAGGAGACAAAATATGATAAGGAGTGGAGACTGAAAGGAAAGGTCAGCTCTGTGTGAGCAGCAGAAAAACAGCATGAAAGTGAAAGGATAACATCGGAAATGTGGAACAAATGATCTTTCAGAGCAGGTGTCGGGTGTTACTGTCTTATTATTTCAGGTATTTTACTTCAAATGTTTCCTGTTGAGCGTGTTTATGTTCAAATGATAGTTTGACTTGAAATGTTTTAACAGGAAACCACAAGTGTGCAGTGTATATCATCAGTACATCTGGATTATAACTTGGTCAAGGTTTGTGCTATCTGAGAGCTTTCTTCTTCTTCTACTACTTGTTTGTCTCTTCTTTGTTTTCTTCTTCTTTGTCTGTGTTTTCTTTTACTTCTTTGTCTTTTTCGACTTTGTTTTCATCTTCATCTCTTTCTTCTTCGTCTTCTCCTACTTTTTTGTCTTCTTTGTTTTCTCCTTCCTCTTCTTTGTCTTCTACTTCCTGTTCTTTGTGTTTAAATTCTCCTACTTCTTTGTTTTCTACTTCCTCTTCTTTGTCTTTTATTTCCTCTTCTTTGTCTTCTACTTCCTGTTCTTTGTCTTCTCCTACTTCTTGGTCTTCTTTGTTTTCTCTTTCCTCTTCATTGTCTTCTACTTCCTGTTCTTTGTCTTCTACTTCCTCTTCTTTGTCTTCTACTTCGTCCTCGTCTTTCCTCATTGTTTTATTTCTTTGCCACCAGAAGATACTTTCAGGGAGACCATCATTTCCACTAGTGCTATCATACTTACAATAAATGCAAACACAACAAAGAGCAAGAAAAGAACTATTAATGAACTAATTTAACATATTTATACAACTTCCAAACAGGAAGTCTATTTATATAAATTGTATATAGTCATAACTTCCGTATTGTTTCTTTTCTGTATATTTCTATCCTCTGTATTATTGCACTAGTCTCTCTTTTGTCATATATGAAGTGACAAATAAAGCTTTAATCCTAAATCTTGAATCTAACAATGCTAGAAAGAAGTAGGAAACAACCAGAAGAGGAAGAACAATTATGATTATAACTTTTCAAGACAAAACATAAAAGTAAAATGTTCAGATTAGAAGTTGGAGTCATGCAATGCTCTTTCTTTGAGCTTCTTTTCTTTATTAGTTCAACATATACTCAATAGCAGGAATTAGTGCCGACAAATGATAATATACAATCAATACAATTTATTTTACAACCATTTATTTAAGCAAAATTCGAATACTAAGGTTTGGAGTTGCCAGATGTTGATGCTATAGAGATGGTGGTCCACTTAAAGTCCTGATATATTACCCTATTTAATGTCTAATTTAACTCTATTAGGCTACCTTCTTTGACTGGTAAATTAACTCTGATTGGTGTGCAATTAAACACCGGCTCAGAGTTAAATACGGTACGGTAGGGTCACCTTTATTTGCAGAAAACTTCATTGTACGGCTCGGTTAAAATAACACCCTCCAGATCCGCCGCCGGTAATGTCTCGACCTCGTGAACCAATCGTCTCCTGGAAAACTTGCAGACCAAGAAATTATAATTGTGGAGATTTCCCTTTGGGTAGCGACAATCACCGCGGAAGACAATCGTCAGACAAACAGGCCCAGTTGCCGAGGACGCCACTCTCAAAACAATCAACCACAACAAAAGCTAGAGAAAGGCCCCTCACCAGCGCTAATTGTTAATAAGGGGTTCTGGCATAATTGATTTTCCTTTCATTCAGTTCCCAATTGGCTCCTGTCGTGATGGCGTTTGTGTCCCCCGGGTCTAATCTAACGTTTCTGTTTGAACCTACAAATTCTTTAGCAACAAACAGCTCCGGGGAGGAAGAGGAGGAGGCGGAGGAAGAAGTTGCTTTCAACAAACCAGATGTATATGTGCCTCGGAGATGGAAATGTTGACTGTGGTGAAGTCTTATGTTGTGCTGAAAGAATCAGCATGGATTCAACAAACATTCTTGATTTTAATAAATTAAATTGTACTATACACTTTAAATGAGGTGAGGATTAGTTCGCGACAGTATCAGACATCAGCCGCCCGGGGTTGTCGCAAGCTTTAAAAGCCCACGATATGCATAATATGTGTTTATCCGCTGCTTGCTCTAATATTTTATCCTAATGGCGTGCAGCGGGAAGTTGCAGTTTTGCATTAATTAGCAAACACGGGCACTGTGAGATAATTGAATACGGAGTCGGTGAGGAAAACGAGAGTGTCAGCGAGGTTGAGGATGACATTTCAGCGTTAATACAAGGCGGCTTCATCGGCGTTTGATGAAAGAGGTCACATCCTTTGAGCTAATCAAAAGAGATATAAAGCAGATAATGCTAATTAGCTCGCATCTTCTTGGACGGCAGCGGTTTGGAAGAGGGAGCAGAAATCTTATTTTAGCAAAAGTCTGAAGGAGGGAGGAGGTAGCGGTAGGAGCAGCGATGGGTTTCCTGAGGGCTTGCGTGTAAAAGGGGAAGCTAGATGCTTCTTTAAACCTGTGTTGAATTGTGCTTGAATTCTTTGATAGCACGGCGGCAGATAAGACGCTGCAACTTATCTCGGAGCTGCCACACATAAACAAGCACGGCTATACTATCTGCCTTTGCTTTGGTTTATCTCGGTATCACATGAGTGGGTTGCTTTAAAAATATCGCTCATACCTGTTATTTTTCCCATGATTTCGGCTATATTTATTCCTCCTACACTATTTCTCCCACCTGTTAATTGATAAAAACATTAAAGGGATGTAGTGGAGGGGAAAGTGAGGCTGCTATGATACACTGAAGTCCTCGGATGTATAGGTTTTCCTCAGCTCCAAGAGGTCAGGGACCCTCATTGCTGGAGGCTGTCATGGCAGCCCAGTACGAGGCTGTGAAATGTATTATTAACCTATCGATAAATTAGGCTTGTGAAGCTACACTTGAATAGCCCAAATCATTTGGCGAGTTATTCATCTGAATCGTGCCACGTAATTACAATAAATGCTAATGGCTATTGCAATTATCGCACAATCGGATAATTTAATTGAGTCCGGAAATAAATAGAACTGTTCATGGTGTCGTAAATTAAATGAGCGTTTTATATTGCTGGACCACTTGTGATCACCTCTGTAATTATGATGTCCCAGATGTCATTTAAGAAGATGTTAGCGGTGTAGATAAAGACTTCAGCGCCACTTGTGGAGCTGTCAGGAATTTAGGTTGAAATAACAAAACCCTTAATTGGTAATTTAAGGATTTATTTGTGGTCATGTGATAATATCAACCAGTAACACTCAAGGGTTCAAATTTTGAATTTAACTATTAAACTTAGCTAGTTGTCGATAACTGTCACCATGACAACGGGGTCCTGTAATCTCAAAAAAGTGCTCATTTAAACCCAAATACGATGTTTCTCTGAACTTTACCCAACCCAAACTGTGACTTTTTCCAAAGCGAAACTCATATTTGAGTCTCAACATAACCAGACCTCAACCTCTCTGTTGCCACCTCATAAAAACACGTTTATAGATTTGTTTCAGCCTTGTGATATTTAGTGGTTTTAGTACAGAGGCCAATGTCAGCCTGCAGAGAGGCATCAGAATAGAAATTACCCTTAGAGACTCTGTACAGCACCAAACCCCTGTATCATTTTCTATATGTGTTGCTAGGAAACAAATCATTATAGTTATAAATACTTAGAATTAATAAAAGTTCACCAATATAATTAAAGCCTTCTGGGGTCAACACAGACCACTAAAGGCAGACCACAGACACAGGCCAGATCAAGGATATGTTAATTAAATGTATAATGTAACTGCAAATATTTCACAATAAAACGAAGGGACTTTTAATTTGAAACTTCAGAGTCTGCCATTGTCTTAAAATATGACAAATAGAGAATAGGTACATAAAGGCCCTGGTCATATTTGAGTAAAATAGATTGCATTATGAAGCACTGATGGTAAAAATAGTACTTGTTAGCTTGTCTAGAAGTGATACAGCTTTGTACATAAGAGACATAAACAGCACTTAAAACATAAAATGACCAAAGGAAAACAATAAATAACATAATAAATAACATAGAATGATAAAAGAATGGCTCTCGCTGGGATGTTATCGCTTCCATAAACCAAATATAATGTGTACCATTGTGTATCTGTCACATAATATCTTACACAACAACTCTATATTTAGCACCACTGGTCATTTGGCCCTTTACTGGCAAAGTGCCATCAGTTTCTGCAGTTCAGTATATTTACAGCAACACATAGAGAGAGGAGAGCAGGATTTTACATCTTATTAGTATCACCACAATTTAATTTGGTAAAGATTGGATCAAAATTGAGTTTCTCAGATGAGCTTTAATTGTTACCTCACCAGGTTTCATCTCCTCTGTCTTATGGAAACAAGCTCTTCTTAGTATCATCTTCTTTTATTTTAATTTTACTTTCCTCTGTTGTGCATTTCCTGTCTAATTCTCCAGTAAACTTGTGTAAGAGGCGTCGACTCGCTGCCAAAAATAGGTAAAGTGCATTAAACAAAAGCCTCGCAGAACACAGGGGAGCACAACATGTTTGCAGTAATGAATGTATTTTGGGGAAATCACAGTTGGGTCAGAGTGCAACTGGCTTCTCTATTTTAATAATGAGTGTTGTTGCAAATTAACAAATAACCAAAACAAAAGCAGCAGAATCTACTTCCTCGTCTTCTCCGCTCGGAAGATTAAAGACTAACATTAAACAGATGTATTTTTCATGTTGCCCATCTCCAGGGAGCTCGTTACTCACTCACACCTTGTAAGATGCAGGTCAACAACCAGTTTTGGAAAACGGGGCACCCTGTGGTGAGCTCGCTCCTCCAAAATATCTCCACTTCCTTTCCCTCTCCTGTTTTAATGGGTAGAACAATTCACCGTCAGCAGTCAACTCTCTGCTGCGTCATTTCATTAGATGATTAATTCATAGGATTCACCCAAAAAGTCCGTAATTAAATAAAGAAAACTGACACACCATCTCATTCATTTATCATATGGGCAGCGAGGAAGCCTGAGACAGTGAGTAATGTATGTAAATGAGGAAGAAGACTTTACTAACAACCCCTGGGAGATCCCTTTTTTTTCATCCTACACGGCATCTTGATAATACATGTATGTACATTATCTCAGATGTCTGCCTGTTGTAGGGCAGCACTCGCACTGATTTAGTAATTAAATGTTGAACACTTAAGTCTTGCTGCATTCTGTCGACCACTAGAGGGAGTTTATGCACATTTTATCAGTAGTAGAAAGTACAAATTTCTTGTCAAAAAAAGAGAAAACAGAAAAACTGGGAAATTATTTCAACTAAAGGGGAATTTAATAAGAATACTGGTTGAATAAGGGGAAGATAGAGAAATTAGAAATTCAAAACAACATGACACAAAAAACTTTGTTGTGTTTTAGAGTAAGATTGTAGCATGAATCCAAAAGCTTGACAGAAAGTAAAAAGACAGAAGACAGAGGTGTGCTGAACGTCTTTTTCTTTTGGATGTTTCTCATTAAAATTTCGGAGAAACATGGCAAACAACAAACAAACACAAACTGCCGGATGGAAAGCAAGATGCGATCGTGCGCGCAGCGTGACAGACATAATCTTTCTTGTTACAGATTTAAAACCTCTGAACTCACGGTGTGGTTGTGTATGCTGCTGCTTCTTCTTTTTCTGTTGCAGTTTGGGCACAGTTGCACCTCAAGGCATGTTTTCTGCCTCTGCAGATGATGATGTTTCGAATGGAGCTGCATTATTAAAAAACACTTGCTGGAGGTGTCTCTCTGCGAGGACTAAAATCCTAAATACTGCAAATTTCTAAAATCCTTTTAAAGCAGCTCTTAATTGTTGAGATGTGTGTCACTGAGCATGTGCGAGGTGAGCAGTATCTGTGAGCATGAGGTATCTAGTGGTCTAATATAATCCAAGCCAAATGAGATATATGACAAGTGCTGACAGCAGATCCATTTATAATTACAGAGGCCAATTGTCTCTGTCCAAAGGCTGCACAGAGGGTGGTCTGAGGGGGCGATGGGGAGTCGAGCCCCCATTATAGAAGACTGTCCGAGTCGGAGCATGAGATTTGATTTTCTCATGCATTATGCACCTCTGCATAATAATATATCAGTGTAATCCTGCACTCTTTTGAATATTTTCTCTTTTCCTACTTTTGCGGGGCCTTGTTTTTAAGTGCATGGATTCAGTCCTGGACAGCCCTCAGCCTGCTCCTACTTCATCACTGGATTCAGCAGTGGACAGCTCCTTGCCTGCTCATGCTTCATCCATGGATTCAGCAGTGGACAGCTCCTTGCCTGCTCGTGCTTCATCCATGGATTCAGCACTGGACAGCTCCTAGCATGGGCCTGTTTCATCAGTGGATTCAGCACTGGACAGCTCCTTGTCTGCTCCTGCTTCATCCATGGATTCAGCACTGGACAGCTCCTTGTTTGCTCCTGCTTCACCCATGGATTCAGCACTGGACAGCTCCTAGCATGGGCCTCTTTCATCAGTGGATTCAGCACTGGACAGCTCCTTGCTTTGTAGAGTCCTTAATGTTAAAATTGAAACACTGGATTGTTCAGA
>OOFC01043025.1:0-11048 GCA_900323345.1 Pseudochromis fuscus
AACAGAGTAGGAGGTGATGTTCTCAGCTCCAAACCTGGGAGGAGAAATCTTCAGAGTCACACTGTTGTGGTTTATGTCGCCTGCTGCCACAGATTCAGGCTTTGAAGGTGGTTCAAAGTTCTCAGTGACGGTGAAGCCGTCATTATAAAGGTAGATGCTGGAACCTTTGTGAGTGTCGTCGGTTAAACCCATGATCAGGAACTTCACGTTCTCCTTCCCTTCGTTGGCCTCTGCAAAATCTCTGAAGAGCTTTGCTTTTTTCCTCATGTCCTCTGCGACCTCTCTGGAGGCGTACCATTGTCCCCTCTCTACATCAGGACTGAGTGGACCTTGAGGGTCGTCTGGATCTGTTCGTCCTTGTAAGTAGCTGGATAAAGCTGAGAGATTCGGTTCGGCACTTCCCAGGGAGGTGAAAACGAAACACACAGCATGCTCTGCACTCAGAGTTTCCTCGTACAGATCACTCTGAGACGGGATGGTCTTGGTGTTTGTCATCATCTTGGTCAAAGACTTTAAGGTGGCGATTTCTCTGACTTTACAGTCCATCCACCTGTTCAGGTTGTTGCTGCTGAAAGGAGAAGAATGTCTCTTCTTCAGGATCCCTGCGAGTTCAGCCTCCTCTTCTCCGCCTCCTCGGATTGATGGAAGTTTCACTGCCAAAATTTGTTGGAGGTCCTCCTTGAACTCTGAACACATTTCTTTAAAAGCTTTAAGTTTGTTACCAATCTGTGGGAACTGCTGAGCAGTGGTGGTATTCATGGCATCATTACACCTCATGTCCAGCTCAGTGAAGTCCTCCAGGACTCTCTGTGCCTCCTGAACTAATCCTGCACTGATCTGACGGACGAGTTTGGCAGCAGAGGAATCTAAAGTTGTCAGCGGCAGCAGCCAGACCTTCACTGGTACGGCCTTTTCTCCATCTCTTCCCAGTAGGTTTGGCAGGCTTTGGTAAACTTCTACTGCATCCTGAAAGGATGTCGGAGTCTTCTGAAGGCAAAAGTCTCCGTAGAATCTGCAGGAGAACTTATCGGCCTGTGCTCGGTCTGTATCCTCCATGTTCAGGGAACCTTCTCCTTCTATGGAAAGGTTGGGAATCTTCTTGATAATCAGCTTCAAGTTGCCCTGAATGACTCGAAGATTTTCGTTTTCAGACACCTCACGGTCAAACACAAAGAAGGCTTGTGCCCCATAGAGAATAGCTGTGACCACATGTGTTGCTAAGCCTGAATCAAAAACGTACGGGTGCTTCACTTTGCCTCTTCCGAGATGGTTCATGGACAGTTCCTGAACCTTTGTGGTCGCACTGTACTTTAGTGTCACTCTGGCCTGATTTCTGGAGGTCTTACTGTCAGTCAGGTATTTGCCTGATCCATTAATATCAACCAGTCCACCCAGGCAACTTGCCTTCAGTGACGCACTGACATTTAACGCTGAAGATTTGCCCTCAATCGTTTCAGATGCAACTATGTCAAAGTCGTTGTAGGTCTGTGGTCTTTCTCGTACATGTTCTTTCAGGTCGTTGCTGTCCCACAGAGTCATTCCTGCACGAGAACCAAAAAATGTCAAATGTTCGGACTGAAAAGACACAAATGAACATAATTCAATCAGAAAACATCACATTTCCTGTTCAATAAAATAAAAGTTTTCATGATTTAGAAGAAGTTGTTGTGTTGAAGTCTGGATCTTTACATGAGCTCTTACCAGGGACCAGTGAGTCTCGGCGGCAGTCATACAGCATCCCGAGACCGAAGGGCCGGCCGAGCGCCGCCACCGCCATCATACCACCAGACTCCATTGCTCAGCCTGAAGCAGGTATAATCAAACGCATAAATAAAGACAAATCGATACAAGAGTGGAATTAATATTGAACACAAACGCTGCTGTTATGGTCACTGTTGTATTTGTGTTTGTTTCTTTGGATTTTCTTCCTTTAGTTTTGATTTACTTCTGGATTATTTTTTTTCTTGTGAGTCTGGTTTAGTTTATTTCTGGGGCTTTACTCAACAATCTCTGTAATATCATGCAAACTTGGTAGAACTTCCTGGAACTGATTCATTGGTCAGACCTGTTGTCAGGTCCAGCAAAGTCCACCTCAAACATCATGATCAGAAAATCTAACTTCTGTATTGTGATCAGTTTCTAGAAAAACAGGATATGTTGGCAATTTGATGTGACCAGTGAAACACAATGAAACACCACAGCTCATTAGCTAATGTTACTACATTACGATAACACTGATACCACGTACTAACGGTACTGTTACAACAAACTATTGAATGAAATACTTTTCCTACCAGGAAGTAAATGAGATTCAACTTTGATACAAACAAAAACAAACAGGATTTATGTGACCAGTGATGTCATCCAAAAGGATTAAAGACATTTTTCCTTTTCACTTTTAGTCAAAAACATAACTACACAACAGTTTTAGTTGAATTCAGAGGTTTACTCTGTATTGTTGGAATACATTAAAATGTACTCGACATGAGAAAAAAACACACAAGTCTACTGCACATGAACCAAACCTGCAATTATGTAACCATGAAGTTTTCCTTTTTTAAATGTGTAAAACAATTTCAAATGCATCTGGTAATAAACCTGTTCAAGTTTACAACTGTAAATATTCATATATATATTTTTAAAATCATTAGGAAACATTAAAGAAAACTTCTTGTTTCTGTGTAAAAATCCTTCATTAAACATTAAAAAGACCAAAATGAAGCAACATTTGATCTAAGATTAAAGTTACAAACATGATTTTATGTATTTATCTACTAATGTAGATGTAAGCTAAAGGTACATATATGTACACAGATCTGTATTTGTGTCTGTATTTGATTTGACAGACTTTCATTTTTATTTGTACATTTATATTTTCTACATTTTGGTCCTTCAGTTTTTCTTCTTTATGATTTGGACTCTGGACCTTGTCGACCCTGCTGCTCTCATAAAACACTTAAAAGTACGTGTATACCTGCATGTACTTGTATCTTATCAGTGGGAGGGACTTCCTGTGTTTCCCTCAGGCTGAACAGATAAGAGCTGGAGGATACATGTTGTAAAACAGGTTTATACTTTAGTTTTCCTGCTTCTACTGAATCTAAATAAAAGACATTGTATCATTGTATCGTTTCATGATCTTCACAAGACGCTGAGCTTGTTGTGACGTCATGACTGTAACTCTGTGTGAACACTTTGTACCAAATGCAGCTGCTCGACGTTTAACTTGATCACACTTTAAAGTGACCACATTACATTAGTTTCCTGTTACTTACACAACACACACCAACACACACTTTACAAAGACAAATGTGGAAACAAGGAAATACTCACAGCAGCTGAGTGTGTGCAGAGCTTTGTCTTCAGAGGGACAGAGGGACAGGGTGTTTCCTGCAGGACGACGAAACTGAAACTGAAACTAAACTGCAGCGCAACCGGCAGGAGTGCTGAGTCATGGTGTCTCTTAAAGGAGCCGTGTGTAAATCCACTGTGGCTCTGTTGTCCATCACTGTCTCCACTGGTGTGGACGGAGGGAGACTTTAAAGTTCATCAACGTTGTATCAAACTGCACTGAACCTGCATCAAACGTTTCTTTTTCAGGATAAAAAGACAAAGTTGCCATGTTGTTTTCTTGGAGCCAATGACCATATTTGGATATAAAAATGTTGAAACTGACTCCACGTTGCTTGTGTATGCTGCTGGTAGCGTTGCTGGGATTGGTGGTCTCACTCTGAGATGGTGTGGTGATCTTCCAGAGTCCAGTCTAATCCAGAGCAACATGTATTCATGATCCAGACTTTACACATCTGGATTATTCTGAACTGACCTCTTCAGATAAAACCTCCTCTGTCTGTGAATCACTGTCTCTCACTTCTTTGTTTCTTCATCCATTAACAGAGTGTTTCTCAGCTGTCAGCAGCAGGGGGCGTCCTTCAGCCTCAAACAGGATCCCAGGCCTGACAGTCAGCAGCCACTCTGAGACTTTGGTTTGTCTCTTTATGAAGTGATGTTGATGTGAGTGATGATCAAATACAATGAAAAGTAATAAAATACAACAAGATGCTTTGTGTGTGCACATCGTCCAGGAGACAGAGGTCGTTTTAACAACAGCTCTGACTGAACTTTAGATGGATCAAGGTCAGTGTCAACAACAGCAGCAACACTTCAAAAATCACACACATGATATTTAAGTTTCTTTTTATTTCAGTCACTAAACTGGAGACATGTAAGATTCTGGATTCATCCACAGATCAGACTTCTTCAGACTCTCTGCTTCTTCAATGAGTATTTATATACATACATATATACATATACATATATATACATACATACATGTACAAGGAAAAACATTCACAAATAAATAAATGGATAAAATTCAACTGTACACAGAACAAATGAACACAGGACTTTCTCTGCTCTTTGTGTCGTTTGGAGGATTTTTAGACTTTGATCTGATTTGATGACAGTGACTCTCTTCTGTGATCATGTGGCTCCATCCAGTGGTAAAACACAGGTACTGCACAGTCTGATTTAAATAACACTGCACTGTCAGTCAGATCGGACCTGGACCTGGAGCTGGAGCTGGACCTGGAGCTGGACCTGCTGCAGACCATCCAGAAAAGTTATCAAGTTCTAAACTTTGCATTGTTTTTAGGTGTTGAAAACATGTCCCCAAGTATGACATCATCCTCCCAGTGCAGGCAACATAACACTCAACATCACAGACCAGTGTTTGTCTAAATTAAAGTGCAGCTTGTGGTTTGTTTCCTGATTGTGCTAAAGAAAGGACACACACACACACACACACACACACACACACACACAGATGAAAAACAAATGACCTGAATCTCTATCTGTAACAGCAGTCTGTCTCCATCCTCCTCTCTATCTCCTCGTTCGTCTCATTCTGTCTGACTCCCTCACTCGTCTGAGTTTCTTCTTTCTTGTCTTGTGGATTGTTGTCCTTCAGCTCCTTCAGTGTTCCTCCATCTCCCAGCAGCTCTGCTGATGGCTGGTGTCTCCTTTCAGGTTGGATGTTACAGAATAGAGCCATATATCTGCCATCGTGTTTTTCTCAGTCCAGCTCCATATGTTGGTGAAATGATTGTGTCTGTGGACACAAACAGATCAAAGTATAAGGAGCAGCTGCTGCTTCTTAGATAAAACCTGTAAAGTAACAGAAAGTGAAAATTCAACTTACTCATTTTGTTGTGTCTCCATTTCCTGAAAATAAACACGGCCAAAGAAATGATGATGATGAGGATGATGGTGATGATGCAGACTGAAAGAAGGACTGGGGTCATGATCAAATCACCTGAAAAAAAAAGACAGACCATAGGAGACGTGTATAAAACAATTGACCAGTTGTTTGAAATCAGGAATAAGATTTTTGTTCCTACCGTTGATGTACATGTGAGAGTCTCTGGTCTGGTTGGTTCTCAGCTGCTGGACTCTGCAGGTGAAGTTGTTGCTGTGTCTCTTGTCCACAGTCAGTCTGCTGCTGACAGTATAGAGGACATCAGGACCTCTGAGTGTCTCTGTAGGTCCAGCAGGGAGGAGGTTTCCCTCAGCGTCCAGCCACAACAGCTCAGGCTGTGGATACCATCCTGCAGACTCACACTGTAACTCCACTCTGCTGCTGTCCTCTGAAACAACCTTTATCACAGGAGGAGACACTGAACCTGGAGACGGACGAGATGGAAGTTTAAACCTGGTTACTGAACATGATGGTCTCTGAATGTTTGTAAAGACAGTTCACATGACTGAAGTGTATGTTCTCACCAACAATGAGGTGGATTGAAGCCTCCAGGTGCATCACAGGAACACAGCATCTGTACCTCCCCTCATCAGACACTTTCACATCAGAAATTTTCAGGGAGACGTTTCCTCTGCTCAGTTCATCCACAAACAGCCTGGTGCGGAAATAATAAGACTCATGCTGTTTCAGATACTGCAGTCGTCCATCCTCATGGAAATGGACGTTCGCCTGGTCTGGACTGGTTTTGGTCCACTCCACTCTCTCTGAGTCAACATCAACAGCAGGTGTCAGCTGACATGGAAGAAGAACATCTCCACCCGTCAGAGCTACAACAGGTTCAGACGAACACTTCAGGTGAGAGGCTCCTTCAAGGAAAAGATACAAGAACAAAGAAGTCAGAGGAGCTCTGCTGGAGTTGATATTGTTACTGTGGATGTTGAAAGAAAAACCAAAGAGACAGAAGCTCAGAAAACAGAAGAGAGAGTAAAGCATGTGAATGAATAATGCTCTGTAAGAACTTTACTGTAAGAAAAAAGTGATATTTCAATCCAAACCATTCATAATCTAAACACTCAAAATTGCCCAAATGAATCAGACATGCAGTTGTGATATTTAAATGATTTCTGGTACCAATGCATTGGTCCAGAAATCCAACAAGTCTCTGCTTGATCTGCAGGACACACGATGCTAGAGTGATGTGCCATTCAAATAAGCTGCTGTACATCCTGTCAGTTGACATGAAGGATTGTACCTGTGCAGAGGAGAAGTGCTGGAAGCAGAATAACAGCAGCGTTGAAGGCTGGTAACAACCAGCTGACACCTGCAGCAGACATCTCCCACATCTGAAAAGTCAAGTCAGCTAGTTACTGTTGTTCTCCCAGTCGCCAGCTTGAGAGTAATTGTTTAAAACTTCACATTATTCACTCGCACAGTGTTGAGTCTGATTTACACCACAAGAAATTCTCACCTGAAGTAAAACCCTCCAGCTGCACTCAGACACAGTATCACTCTGAACGGACAGAGCTGTGAGTCCTGTTGGACGTCCTGTCCTCTGATGTCCTCTGATGTCCTCTGATGTCCTCTGATGTCTGTTGAGATCTGCCTGTGATCACACTTCATGTTTTCATTTCTGTCTCCCATAAAATCACAAATGATTAACTGCAGGAGGTTTTACTGTGGACTCTGATCCACACCTGATCTGTGGATCCACACTGACTCATTCATTCATGCTCCACTTTCCCCAGTATGGCGTTTGGGTCCTCTCTGGTTTCACTGTAAACACCAGTTGATCCATGAAGATCCATGTGAATGTAGAGTTGATACAAATGTTCAGAGCTGTCAGAATAATCTGATGCTGCATCCTGATTGGTTCAAGTTATAACAAGAACAAACTTTGTGCACATACAGTGTTTTTTAATAGTTGACTGAAGTGTCCTAGTCTCACAATGTTTTTTAACATTTTAATATAACAGAAAGAAACAGACCAGGTTTAAAAAAAAATCATTTCTATTTTCATGTCTTTATCAAACACAGGAACAATCTGTATGTTACACAGAAAAATACAAATATGTAAAAACACCAGATGAAAACAAACTTTCCAAAACATCAAATCAGCTCCTGGTACAGACTGATTTACATGATGAGGAGTTGATGGTAGAAATCTGATGAAGACCGTTAAACAGACTCAGGAACAGAAACTCTGAAGTCCTCTGGTGGGATGGACAGTCCAGCCTTTGTCCTCCTGGGGTTTTTCTTCATCTACATGTTGTGTAGGGTGTTGTAAATCTGTTTTATCACAATGGCAACAGGCCGTGAGGGTGGATAAAGTGCACACTAATCATAAAAAACCATAAAACTAAACCATCAAACACTGAAACAGCACTGGGTTTATTGTGGGACAGAAAGTTTTTGTTTCAATATGATGTTGAGTATTTTGAACTGTGACCAGAGGTTTGTGACATATCAGCTTTATTTATCTGTAAATCTTTAATCTTCCAACTGCCTCAAGATGTTTTCTTACTTATTAACTTTCTCGGTGCTGCAGTGACACAGACTGAACCAGTTGTCCTCAGATGTGGATGCTGTCTGTTCATCAATCAGTGTATCCAACCTTCACTTTCTCTACACTGTCAACACCAGTTCATCCATGAAGATCCACTTTGTTTTCATGATGTCACTGAAATGTTTGTGAAAAGTTCAGAAGCTTCAAAAACACAGAGTAAACTGTGCAGTAATAAGTACACATGTTAACTTCAGTCCTGACACGGTGTAGTGATATGAAACAAGAAGATACAAATCTATTGATAATCTTTTTCTGACTGATATCACCTCTGATTTATATTGTAGTTTTTATTGTTCTGGTTCTAAGTTCTGTCTAATGTGTCATGTTCTAGATTTTAAACAATGAAATGTAAAAGTAAAGAATAGAGATCCACGAGGCGGCGACAAACACTCAGAATCTGTTCTTGTGATGGTGCCTTCAGGGTCCCTGGGAATTAAGAGGATTCTACTGTCAAAACATTAGTCACATTTTATCTGTTATATCCATTAAATACAAATATTTGTGTGTATGTGTGTTTGTTGTTGTTGTCATTTTTAAATGCAGGACAAATCATGAAGTTAAGCTCATGAGTTTCATCCATTTTCACCATGTCGGTTATTTATGATAACTTGATAATGATTAAAACTCTCAGCACAGACTGGCTCAGTGATGTTATTCTGTGTCAGTTTGTCCATCACAGTTTTAATTCTCTGCTCCCTCCTCCCACACTGAGCTTCACTGGAAACCACCGTTTTAATAGGAAGTCAAATGTCCCAGCTGTACCTGAACGCCCCATTAGACCCCCTGAGGAGCTGTCCGTGGTGCTGAAACACTGAACCACCACAAAGTCCCGGTTCCTCTCTTTACTTATTCATTTATTCTTTGGTTTGTCATTAATATTATTTATTGATTATTGTTTTTATTATTGTTGTTGTTGTTGATGTCTCGTGCCTCGCGGAGGCTCGTGAGTGGCGTGAGGCTCCCTCCCTGCCGAAGATCGTTTGTGTTGGAGAGATGGAGACTTCACACAACAGACAGGAAGTCTGTTGCCATAGCAACGCAGATGAAACAGAAGAAGAAGAAGAAACAGGAAAATCAGTTCCCTCATTGTTTCTGTGATTTATTCAAATGTTTCAACAAATATTGGATTAAATTCATTGAAATGTAGAAACAGGAGGTTTCACTCTGACTGGATTTCTCACTGCTAAACATCAGTTTTCACTTGATTAGATTGAATTTAGTTTTGTTTTTGTTTAGAGACATTATTATTACAGAGTATGAGACAGAGCATCTGTCTAAAATCATTCTGAAAATTCTAATTATCATTTAAATAATGTTTATTTTTACATTTATTTTTAATTTTCTGAGGAGATTATTTTCTGTTGCAGTATTATTTTGTACAGCAGACTATGTATAAATATTTGTATATTTGCTGGATTTTCTTTTATTATTGATTATTTTCAGAAAATTACATTTTTTTCCCTAAAATTATTGTTTACACTTCATATGAATACTTAATCAATTCATTCAATTATGTTGTTTTATTTTGAAAAATGTATTTTTTTTCTACTCTTATTTCAATTTTACCATTATTACACATTATTACAGCCAAAAACTGTTTGAATTGTGAATATTACTGTAGTTTCATGACAGATTTTATTCATTTATTTTGTTTGTTTGTTTGTTTGGCGCCACAGCTGCTCGGATGTGTATCTGTGTATTAATGATCAGGCTCGGAGTGATCCATCCTTCCACTCGACGATCTGTGCCCCTCCTCCTCTTCCTCCTCCTCCTCCTCTCTCAGACTGAAAATAGATCCAGCTGGGTTTGGTCTGGCTCCTGTTTCCACCGCCGATCGGACCAAAATACCGGGACACTGCCGACACCTGGACGCCGGGAGCCGGAGGATTTACCGCGGTGTGTTCAGGGTCCCGCTCGGTGCTGTTTACGGTTCTTCTCCATCACGCGCACGGACATCTGAACCCTCCTCGCGCCCGACTGGTTCCCTCCGCAGCTGAAGTGATGTCTGTCGCGGGGTTGAAGAAGCAGTTCCATAAAGCCACGCAGGTAAGACCCGCACGGCTCTTTATGTTTCTGAGCCGCCGTGAAGTAAACACCGACCCTCCCGCGATGTGATCAAACCAAAACACGCAGAAATCTTCTTCTGATGTTTTCATGGAGATGTTTGTTTCCGTGGTTTTTTCCTTCAGAGTGTTTGTGTTTTCCTCGCACATCAAACGAGATTTATGGTCCAAATAATTCTGCTTTCTCGCGATGTTTTGTGCATGAGAAGCGGGGTATACCCCCTCTCAGGTCCCGTCTAATGTTACGTAACATTATAGGAGCTGAAAGCTCCGCGGAGCTGATTGGCTGTTGATGCACGCAACAGGGAATTCCCTCCATCCATCATCCCTCCATCCTCCCTTCATCATCTCTCCATCATCCCTCCATCCTCCCTTCATCATCTCTCCATCATCACTCCATCCTTCATCCATCCTTCCTCCATCATCTCTCCATCCTCCCTCCATCCCTTCATCCATCATCCATCCATCATCCCTCCATCTTTCCTCCATCTTTCAACCATCTTTCAACCATCATCTCTCCATCCTCCCTCCATCTGTCCTTCATCATCCCTCCATCATCCCTCCATCATCCCTCCATCATCTCTCCATCCTCCCTCCATCCTCCCTCCATCATCTCTCCATCATCCCTCCATCCTTCATCCATCCTTCCTCCATCATCTCTCCATCCTCCCTCCATCCCTTCATCCATCATCCATCTATCATCCCTCCATCTGTCCTTCATCATCCCTCTATCATCCCTCCATCTGTCCTTCATCATCCCTCTATCATCCCTCCATCTTTCATCCATCCTCCCTCCACCCTCCCTCCATCTGTCCTTCATCATCCCTCCATCATCCCTCCATCTTTCCTCCATCTTTCAACTATCATCTCTCCATCCTCCCTCCATCTGTCCTTCATCATCTCTCCATCTTTCCTCCATTTTTCAACCATCATCTCTCCATCCTCCCTCCATCATCTCTCCATCATCCCTCCATCATCCCTCCATCCTCCCTCCATCATCTCTCCATCCTCCCTCCATCCTCCCTCCATCATCTCTCCATCCTCCCTCCATCCTCCCTCCATCATCTCTCCATCCTCCCTCCATCCTCCCTCCATCATCTCTCCATCCTCCCTCCATCCTCCCTCCATCCTCCCTCCATCCTCCCTCCCTCCTCCCTCCATCCTC
>OOFC01043026.1:0-18403 GCA_900323345.1 Pseudochromis fuscus
TTGTACTGTATTGTACTTGCTGTATTCACCAATACATCTCCATACTGTGCAGCAGCTTTAACAAAGGAGGCAACAGAGAGAATACAAACACCACGAGGCCTGAAAGGTCTTTGTATGACTGCACAGGTCTCACTGCAATTAGATTTTTCTGATTACAATATCACATCACAGTGAGAGGCACCACATCTAATTGTAAAATGTCTTAAGAAACGTGTTGTGATGTGTCACACTGATTTCCCAGGGACCAGACGAAGGAGCAGAGCGTGAAGGCTCACGTTGATGAATTGAGCTGTGAAACAGAAACCAATCCACAGGCTGTCATCCAGTCTAAACCAGCCAATCACAGAGGAGACAAGGTGAGAGGAGGAAAACCATCAAACATGGAGAGCAGCCTGTGTCAGTGGTCAACAGAGCTGGAGGTAAAAACCTGTATCATCAGTGTAAATAACCACTCCCAGTGGTTAAAGGCATCACAGGCTTAAATTATCAAGATTTAAATTAGTGCTGTCAAACGATTAAATATTGATTCCGATTAATCACAGGGTTGATGTGGATTAATTTAGATTAATCAGGATTAAATATCATTCATTTGTAAGCTTTATTAATCATGTTTCATTTTACATGAGGGTTGTTTGTCACAAGCTGGGTGATGTGTTAGCTGAAGTGCTGGCAGTATGTGCTAATGTATGCTTCACATTAATGTGGTATTTTAAGCTGAAAGGGCTTCAGTGAAAAGAAAACTTCTTCCTGCAGAGAGTCAGTCACTTTTCTGTCTGGATTTTTTTCTACTCAGATTTCCTACAGAGAGGACCAACCTGCTGTTTAGCATCCTCCATTTCTATTGGTTGGTTCTGCTTCCTGTAGCCACAGGATTAACTTCCTGTTGGTGCAGGTGTGACGGTGACTCCACTTGGACAAACTGCCTGAAATGCAGAGACGTTCAGAGTCACTCTGTGCTGCAGGTGGATTAATTATGTTAAAATTATCAATCAGATTAATCATGATGATGGATTAATCTGTTAATGCATTAATGCATTAACTTTAGTAGACACTGTACAATAAAAGTAAAAAAGATACATACAACAGAGAAAACTCAGACACATTGAATCTGAGTTAATGTTCAGTCTGTTGTAGCTCCAGGTTTGGTCTCCACCTCCTGAACAAGCTGCTGAATGCTGCACTGTATCAGCTGCAGGGCTTTAACCAACAGTGGAGGTGTGAGGACCAGGACACTTCTTCACTGATTCTCTCAGTACTGATGTTAAACTTTGGTTGTCATTGTCCAGTATTGTCACACATCTTAGTGCACACTGACAGTTTCTCCATGACAACATCTACACAACATGAAGTCATACCCACATTTGGAAAGAATTTGCTGTTGAGTCTAATTTAATTTCTTGGGCCTGTGTGACCTCCACGCTGACTCCTGCTCACCCAGCTGATTGCTTTGGACTGGACGGCAGCGTGGTTTTCCTGGCAGCTGTCAAAGGCTGATATTTCTGAAGTCTTAATGGTGACACCCAATTTAGAGAGACATTAATTTTTGAAAGTAGCAAAAACTCAGCGATGGATTCATGAAACGCTGGTGCAGTTTGTGGACACACTAGAAAGTCAAAGCATGATCACAACCAGCAGACAAATGCTGATGAACCCAGGAGTGTGATCTGTCATGTCTTTCAAACATGCTCTGTGGGTTCAACGCCGCCTGAAGACTGTGTCAACATTACATCAGCGCTGAGAGGGATCTCAGCAGGGCTCAGTTTGGAGGAGACAGAGAAAACAAGAGGAGACTCATGCTGAAACATTTGTTATTCAGAGCTGTTGAAATCTCCTGAGAAGCACAAACCAAACTTTCTAGGACTGTCACACAAACAACTGATAAGTAAGACACATGCTTGTGCTGGGTGGTCGTTTTCTTCATGATCATTTCTTTTGTAATTAGGACATGGATTCATCTGTGGCTGAAAATACTCGACAGCGCCCAGCTCTTCTCATTAACTAAATTAAAAATGAATCTATATATTTCTCATTTGGATCAGTCTGTAAGAGATAACACACTGAAATGAATCCAGCGCTGCAGCACAGCCTCAGTGTGGTGGGAACTCTGCAACGTCTGCATCCAGACTCTTTCACAATCAGAGTTTGATGGGTGGTTTTCATTACGAGGCCGTCTGCAGTGCACCGCCATTAGTAACTGCCCAGTACTGTGAGTGTGAGCGCTCCTGGTCCGACCCAGTCCGTCCATCTGTCCAACCCGCCATATGTTTTACATCACTGGACTCAGGGAGGAGGGGGCAGCCAGACATATGGGTGTAGCATGCGCACGTGCTGCACAGATACACGCCCATGCTCAGAGTAACATGCAACAAGGGCGGGAGGAGGTGATGTGTGGATTCATTTCCCCTCATGCACCAGCAGCAGAGGATGTTGATTTTAATGAATAGCAAAATAAAGTAAGAATCTCAATACAACTGTGGAGTCTTCAGATCAAACAGTTTCTCTCCAGCCACTTTCATCCTTCAAAGTGGATCGAGGACTTCATAAGACTCCCCTCCTGCCCTGCTCACTCACCCTGATATCTCCATGCTCGGGTATTTCATGGCTGCCTGGCATCACCCTGCCTGCCCTGCAGCGTGGCGGCCTGTGGGAACATGCTCCTCCGGCCCAGTGGAGGCCGTCACAGCCCCGGTGTAATGGCTGTGAAAGGAATGCTGTTAATTGGCAGCCAGCGGTTCCTGCTCACAGCTGATTGACAGCACCGGGCTTCAGTCAGACGAGGACTGGTTGTGTTTCAGGCTGAGGAACAGGCTCACGTTGGTAAAACTGCAGGTGCTGTGGGGTGGTAATCAACCAATCAGTCCACATTTACAGCTCAGGATTTCTACTAACCTGTAAATGTCATGAGAGCAACTGTAGTTTATCTCACACAATGTAGACATTAAAGCTACATCAGTATCTTATGGTGCTTATCCACTAACCTACATGGTACCTACTCACCTCAGTTATGTTTACATTACAGGAAACAGTCCCTCCTCCCTGTAGCTGGTCATCAGATGAAGCAGGAAGTTGATCTTCAGTAATCTTCAGAATAACTGTTGTGGTGTCACAGAAACAGTTTGAAGATTGTTTCAGGAGAGAAATGAGTTGTTTTTACTTCAAATATGTTAATTCATCAGGTTAGATCCTGGTTAAAAACTCGCTCCGATGTTTTCAGAGATATGAGCTCTGCTACAACCTCCATCAGCTGTTCACTGACCGGACACTCAGAGCTCAGGTTGTTTTTTTTCAGATGACATTTTTAAATAAAGTTTTAATGTTGCACTAAAGCCTGTTATTGTAGATTGAACTGATCTATTTATTCCCCACATGATAGAAACTTGTTATTCTGACTATAACCTGTCGGCTGCAGGTATAAATGTTTCCGGGTCGCACAGTGATGATGCAATGATGCAGTGACGATACCGACCAATAAGATTCTAGTATCTGCTGGTACCTGACCGGGTACTTTTTGTAGAACCACATGAGAGGAGGTACTAAAAAAGTTGTACCAGGTAACCCAGTTCAAGTACTTTCTGCAGTGGAAATGCTCCTTTAATTTAGTGAAAATAAAACATTAGAGTCAGCAGACAGCTAGCTTAGCTTAGCTTAGCTTAGCTTAGCAGAAGGACTTAAAGCAGTGGGAAACAGTAAGCATGTGATGGTACCTGTCCCTCTCTCCTCTGTCATCTGTGCTCTTTCTACATCTACATTCAGTACACAGTCATGCTAGCTGGTTCCTCTGCTTCCAGTCTTGATGCTAAGCTAATCATCACCTAGCTTCATGTTAGCCCACATCTGAGAGGGTCAGTGATGTTTTCATGTAACTCTCAGTGAGACACAGAAATCAGCATCTTTACCAAATGTGAAGATGAGGAGGTTTTCAGGAGAGACCAGAGGAAGAGGACTGATCCCAAACTGTTTCCCTGTTCATGCTAAACACAGTCAACTGCATCCAGCTCCATGTTTACCAGACACATATGGGAAGATCAGTCTTCTCATTGAACACAGGAGGAAAACAAATAAGCTGATTTTCCAAATGTCAGACTATTCCCTTAATGAGATTCAGTTTCCTTTTCTAAAGCTGCAACAAAAGCAGAAATGTCTGTGGAGGTTTTTCCACACAGCTTCGCTCTTTGTGTCCAAACTGTTGAATTTTCAGCCTGAATGAACAATATTTTCCACACGGCGCTGGTGCCACTGATCCTCACAAACTGTCTCTGACCTGAACCCTGAAGAACAAACTGAGAGCACTTGGAGGTATTTACAGCACACGTCTTAAACAGCTAATGCAGGAGCAAATTGGGCCAATAAGAGCAGATGGTTATTAGCTACACACACTTGCCAGCTGAAGATTTGGAGGTTTATGACAAAACTGGGTCATTGTGCCACTGCTTCCTACTCATCTTTGTGGGTTGAGTAGAAAAGCAGAACGCTAAGTGGTAGCAATGGCAGCCGCGGCGTCCAATAGCGCGGAAGACTTGGCAGCCCAATTGTCTTCACGCCCTCAGGCGCCTTTTGCTCATCGGCTATGGATCCTCGCTCCGGTCTCTGTGCTGCCTGCGTCTAATGAGGCAGGGGGATGAATTAGAGCAAGGCTGCAGCACTGCTTTGTACTGCTGCTTATTTCTGCTCCCACTTCTCTCCTTTCAGTTTTAACTTCACAGTAGTGTTTTGCAGAATAGCAGTAGTGGTGCATGGTGTTGGTGGATGGAGGCTGACCATTGTGTCCTGGTTGTACAGCAGTAAATCAGTGTCTCCATCTGCACAGTCCTCTGATGGTGCTCTGCTCTCTCCACGTTGTCACTTTGTTTGCTGCAGTCGTGGGGGAGCTGCAGAGTTAGAGACAGTTGCACATCACAAACCCAGATGTGGCTGCTGATAACATCTGGACGAGTCACATGAAGACCTTTTATTTGTCCTGTTATATTATGTCTTGTCCTGAGAATAATTACATCTTCAGGAACTGTAACCTCTTCTGTCAGCTCTGACTCTATTTCATTCAATCGAAACACTGGGGAATTAAAATCTTATTTTATTATTAGATAAGACAAATATTGTTAGTATCTATGTTCCTCTCCCAGTTTTCATATGCTGCTAAGAGGCGTGTCCCATTTTATTGATCTTTTCTATACTGTGTATGATCTTCTTTTTTTAGTATCACTGTCGTGTTTTCATGTTATGGAAAAGAAATCCTTGAAATCTGTGAATTTTACATGTTGTTTAGCTTTGTGACCTGATTGTGTTGTTAAACATTCAGAGGGAAACAAATGGCGCTGCGTCGACTCACCTCACCTCGCCTTGACTCACCTCGGTTTGTGGAGCGTTTCCACTGCAAAAAGTACCTGGAACTTGGTACCTGGTACAGTTTTTTAGTACCTCCTCTCCTGTGGTTCTAAACAAAGTACCTGGTCAGATACTAAAATCTACTAAAATCTTATTGGTCGGAGTCGTCACTGCATCATCACTGTGCAGAAACATTTGTACCTGCAGCCGACAGTCTGAACAGTTATAGTCAGAATAACAAGTTTCTACCATGTGGGGAAAACCACTGAATGGATTGGTTCAATCTATAATAACAGGCTTTAGTGCAACGTTAACATTTTATTTAAAAAATGTTAAAAATTCTGCTGAAAACAACCTGAGCTCTGAGCGTCCAGTCAGTGAACAGCTGATGGAGGTTGTAGCAGAGCTCACATCTCTGAAAACATCAGAGCAAGTTTTTAACCAGGATGTAACTTGATGAATTAAAGTAAAAACAACTAATTTCTCTCCTGAAACAATCTTCAAACTGTTTCTGTGACACCACAACAGTTATTCTGAAGATTACTGAAGATCTTCTTCCTGCTTCATCTGATGACCAGCTACAGGGAGGAGGGACTGTTTCCTGTAATGGAAACACAGCCGAGGCGATGTGAGTAGGTATACTGGTGGAAAAGTGCCAGAACTGGTGTTATTCATCACTGTGATGCACCCATTAGACTCCAAAGAAATAAATAAATAAATAAAATGAATGCGTAGCTAGAAAGCACTCAGAGAGCATCCCATCCTCTGATGTTACTAAAATGTAACCATTGGTTACAGGTTTTTTTTTAACAAACAAATAAACAAACCAGCGCAGGAGAAACCACAGGTATTGATGGTGGACAGGTCTTCCAGTCTTTATTGGTCAGATAAGTTCACACTATCTCATCTCAAGCTTTAAAAACATGGTGTCAGTCTTGCTCGGTGTATTTTCCAAATGTCCAGCTCTTCCTTTGAATTTCATCTTTGGCATTGATCAGAGTTTACACTCAGATGTGATTTGAGGAGGAATCAAACCCGAGTGGAGCGTCCCTGCAGGGAGGCTGGTATGCTGCTTACCTTGATCTCTGACCTTCCTTTGAAGGAGAGTCCAGAGAAAAGTTCCCCATGGGGATCAATAAAGTTTCATACAATCAGGAGGAGCAGTAAAAACAGCACTCTGCGCTGAGCGTTGCTGTGTTGTGTAAAAGCAGCAGCAGCAGCAGCAGGATGGCTGTGCTGTGCTGTGCTGTGCTGTGCTGTGCTGTGCTGTGCTGTGCTGTGCCAGTGGGTTTTCATGCTGCTCTCTATCTCTCTCCTCAGATCTCCACCCTGCGGCGTCAGGGCCGGACTCTGTTCTCCACCGTGCCAGAGACTGCCGAGAAAGAAGCTCACTCTCTGTTTGTCCAAGAGGTAAAACTAATACATACCTGGATGTAAGCCTGCTTTGTCCATTCTTTATCCTCCATCTCGACAGAGCCTCAGCCTCTCTGTCGTGACTGAAGCCCCGCTCTCTCCTTTGGTTTGGAGCGCTGCCATGTTTTCTCTCTGTTCACCCAAACACAGGTGCTTCACCTCCTCATCTCTTGTATAACACACTCTCACACCCTGCAGATAGTGGAGGTCAGACATGAAAGGATCCCCTCTGATCTGCTGACAGTGTGTGGACTTCATAGAAAGCTGTAGTGGAGAGGGACGAGCTGACCGCTCACATGATGCAGAGAGAAAGCTGATAGGTGTCAGAAATGTTGCCGTTAGCCTTTAAGTGAACTTGTATTTCTGAGCTCCACCCTCGCATGTTTCTGACGGTGCAGTGGATTGGCCACAGATGGAGTCTGCAGTTCACTGTTGGTTCACGTCATGTTGTTTCAGAGGAGCTGAGTGCACCGGGGTGAGCTGGGGTGCGGCCTGATACAGTCTGATAGGTGATAGTCCCAGGGATGACATCATCACTACATCTGGAGCAGCTGGGCCGCCTTATACAGACGGGATCTTCTGTTTGTGAATTTATTTTTCTACTTTGTGACGACCCCTCGAGTCACTGAGCATCTGTTTTTTTATGAATTCACAGAATTGATGAACTCATGTTGCAGTAAGTGATTGTGCTGCTGTTTGTTTCTGGAGCAGATGTCTCAGTACAGGGACGGTTTTGATGGAAGATCATCCCTCACAGACATGTTGACTTTCACACTTTGTTTCATGACTTTTAAAGCTGAGGAGAATCAGTCGATGATGAGCCCAAGGTGTGTCGCTTGATTTATATGTTGTCAAGTAGTGGTTGATGTTATTTATTCCAGCTTGTACCAGACGCTGAACTTTGTTTTCTCTGATTTGTCTGGTTTTGTTTTGTAGCTTCAGGACTGAAGCAGGTCCCAAAAACCCCACTACTGACATTTAAATGGACAGAACCACTTCATTCACTAGTGTAACATCCTGGGTAGGGGCCCGGTGCAAATATTTTATTTTGTGCCCCCACCCCCACCCGAAACACAAGAGCACCTCATGCATGCTACACACAGACACATACACATGGACACACACACACAGCCTCTCAAGAGAGGCTAGGCTAACGCTAAACGTAATGCTACATTTTCTCATCAATTTTCATCCACTTGCTTTTTTTTTCTTGCTGAAATGAGAAACAACTCATCTCACACCATCACGACTCATCATGACTGACAGGCATTAACTTGATTGGACAAGTGATCTTTTCCTCCTCCCACACCAGCCACTCAGCGTTACCTTAGCAACCCGACCCGAGCATCAGGGCCTGTGGCAGTTCTGGACAGCTGCTTTTTCTTCTCTTCCTTCATGGCCCCTGACGGTGTCTGGGCCCCGGTGCTGCACCAGTTGCACCGTCCATACTTACTCCACTGTCTTCATTCCTCAGCCAGGCTTTTATTGTGAAATATTTGCAAGAACACTGTATTTATTTCCTTACCCCTGTTTTTCCCCGGCCTGTGTTTGGGGTCTAGACTGTATTGGTTCCTACTGACCACAGTCTCACACAGTGTTAGAGACCTGATACCTTTTATAATTTGATGGATTACAGTCATTGATGATCCAACACTTGGAAATATTACATTTATGAAGGTTTTAAAATAAGAATTGCTCATTTTTGAAGCTTAAAAGTAAGAATATTGACGTAGTAAATGAAGAACAGTGACTGAGCCTTGACTTGAAGCCAGAGACAGAAGCAGCAGCATCTCACTGCCTGACACACAGCACATCAAGATGAATGTGTGTCTTACTAATTCACTTGATGTAATGCAGTGGAGCCGTCCTGACATAGCTGCATCTGCTAAAGCTCTTCTGAGTGGTGAAGTCCACACAGCTGTACTTAGAGATAATGTTTGGAGGGAAACGGCATGCACGCTCACGTCTCTGAGGTTGTTTTAGAAACCCGAGCCTGTCTGAAGACGTATGTACGGACACGTTGCTCCTGTTGAAGTGACCCCTGGTTCCTGCTCCACTTTGTCTCTGCAGTGCATCAAGACCTACAAGTCCGACTGGCATGTGGTCAACTACAAGTATGAAGAGTATTCTGGAGATTTCCGCCAGCTCCCAAAGTGAGTGTGTGTGATTCAACAGGTGCTGAGGTCCTCTGCTGACAGCTCCATCATCCTCTCTGTAGTCCTCACAGCTGAGTGCTGCAGCCACGGTCACTGCTGCCTGCTGGGTTCACACTCTGAGTCCAGCTTTATTATTATTATTATTATTATTATTATTATTATTAGATTAGAAGTTTGGTTGTGTTGCAATGTGAACTGTAAAACTACTGTAACAGAGTCATCATCTCAGGAGACACATCAACCCTCAGATGTTTTCTTTGTCCTGGGAGATGCAGTCACTTGATCACTGTGAGGTGATGAGGGAGCATCACACAGCTACACTTTAAATCACAATCAAATACAAACATTCAAAAACATCCTCAAAATCAAAGGGTCGCTACATGAACAAGGACACTGGTTGTATTGTAAGTGAATTTATTTATTCACGTTTATTAGAGTTTTATTTTTGAAAATGTTTTTATGGAGAATTTTGCACTTCCTTCTTTAAAAAGTCATGAATTGCATTTTCAAAATTTAGTAAATAAATAATTTTACACCCTAAATGAGCAAATAAAAAATCAAAACTCACCCCAGGAGATACGTCATAGTTTTAATTTCACACTTTTTTCATGTACCCGTCCATTTAAGGGTTAAACTTGTGTGTTTTCTTTACAAAATAAAAGCCTCTGCTGAACACACAGATATTTCTGATTCTCCACCAGGTCAGCATCAGCACCTTAAATAACCACAGGCAGGGGGATCTGAGATCATCTCTATAGCTGCTTCATCTTTGTGTTAAAGGGACATTCCACCATTTTTACACTGGAATAATAAAATACTCATGAACAGAATAAATTTTTAGCTGCAGAAAACCTTTGTGTAACGTCGTCTGACAGGGTTTCACTGGATGTTTGTTACAACCTGGAGGTGTGGAGTTTGAAGGATGGGGTGCCACCGAGGTGCATCGTGGGACTTGTAGGATCCAAACTAAATTCAGTAAATAATACATAAAAAAATCAGCACATTCCTTTTCCTGTACAAATAATTTACATACAAAGTTAAATTGATAGTTAACTGTTAAGTTAACATTGTGATTAGTTCAGCACATCTCACTTGGATTGAACCGTGAGCTTTGTATTTTCTCCAAAGCTTTAATCCATAAATATGAAGCATGTGGTGTCCAGCTCTCAGTCGGTGCTGCAGCAGCCTCTCACACATGCTGTAAATCTCCCTGTGTTTACTGACACTGCCCTTTGTTTACAGTCCTCTCAATGATTTAACCAAAACCCAAGAAACACGGAAACGTGTCTCGGAGGATCCCAGCTCCTCCTCAACAACAATGGAGGACTTCCTGTGTTTTCCTAGCAGAGATAAGCAGGACTATTCTGGGATTATTATTAAAGCCAAAGGAAAATCCCACAATGCACCGTGTGTCCTTGGACCTGCCACTTTCCTTCAGGACAGGAATGAGCTTCACAGATGTTACGTGTCATGTTTGAAACAGTGAAGCTAGACAAAGACGGCTGTGGCCCCGCCACTGTTTATGATGGGACTTGTAAAGGTCAAAGGTCAAACTGTCTGTCTGGGGTTTGATCTGCTCTGAGAGAAGCAGCTGCTTTATTTCAGCTTTACCCTGAAGCAACAATGAAATGATGGAAACACTTTTATAATACTTGAAATGATTTGTCAGCGGTGACCAGATTAGAATTTAGCAATATTTTTTATTGTCTTCTTACTTTACTGCCACTTATTATTAAAAATGTATAACAGCTGTTTTATTAGGATAGGATTATTTATTTATCTTATATACATCACTGGTCCAAAACACATTATACTGCAGCTTCCTGATGTCTTCAAACTGGCGACCAAGTGAATTTCAAATCCTCCTGACTCTGATTTCCAGACTTATTAGTTTATCCATATGATGTCATAATATTTCTGGTCAATAATAATGATCTCTGTCTTCAAGCTAGGATCAAAACAAGGATAAAGTATTAGATAAAAAATCTGAATACATAGTGAAATCTAATAAATAATAAAAGTAATAAAAATAATAAATTGTTGAAGTAGCTCAAAGTTAAAGTTTAGAAGTCGCAATTATTTGTAGGATTAATGTTTGAAGTAGTAACTAAATGTGGATAATTTGTTGAAAGTCAAGCTTCATATGTCTCAGTTTGATTACAAATTGTAATGAAACACAAAATCCATCATCTTCAGCAGCTCTGCTGAGGCAGCTACACCCTGCACAGGTCAACAGTCTGTCACAGAGACATCCAACCATCCACACTCACACCTACAGTCAGTCTGCACTGCTCAGCTCACCCAGCAGCAGGTCTGTGGACTGTGGGATCCTCCAGACTCAGGGAGAACATGTAAACTCCTCAGAAAGATCAGAGCTGAGATTCAAACCCAGAACCTTCAGGCTGCAGAGACACATCAGAGAAACCATTGTTCTCCTCCAACAAATATGTAAATGAACTGTCAGATGCTTGTAATTTAACTTGTAATGCTACAGTTTTCACAGTGGAGTGTCTGATGATGGTTAACATGTGAAGCATCACAGTCTAATGACTCTGGTCTCAGTGATCTTCTCCTCCTCCTCTCAGTAAGGTGCTGAGACCTGACAAACTGGCTGCTCACCTGTTCGAGGTGGATGAAGATGTGGAAAAAGACGAGGTGAAGTTACTTTACTCTCTCCTGCTTCCTGCTCCATCATCTCTTTATGATCCTCTGTGTGAAGACTTCATATTAATGACTCTGAGGACCTGGGTTGATCCTCCCTCTGGGCCTCACCAAACCCTCTTCAAACCCAATTACAAAGAGATGCACAAACATTAGCTTTTAATTTACCCTCTATTGTTTTCATCTATTTGATTTTATTTCTCTTTTACAAGCCGACCTCCGGCTCTTTGATAATGTCGGCCCACAGAGTTTCCCAGAATAACATCTTCATGACATTTGTAGCATTTTAAGGGCACCTCCTCATCCAATAATTACCTCGCCTCAGGCATCGATTTAACTGAAGGTCAGTGACCTTTAATGGACGCGCTGTCACGGCTGAAATCCCCTGAGATCAGAGCGGTGCAGTGTTGAGCTTTAAGTTGATCTTAATGAAGAGCATTCTGCTCAAATGACCTCTCCTCCTCCAGCGACCTGCAGTCAGCAGATTGTTGTTGTCCACTGGAGAGGGACACATAGAAACATATGTAAGTCTGATGTTTGCATGTGTTTTATTGAATGTTTCTCCTCCTCCTCCTCCTCCTCCTCCTCCAGGACACAGCCTCTCTCGGGTCCCAGAAGGGAGGAGTGTCTAAACATGGCTGGCTGTACAAAGGCAACATGAACAGTGCAATCAGTGTTACTATGCGGGTGGGTACAGTGGAGAGAAAACATGTCTGATCCACTCCCTCATTCTTCTGCTCTGGGGTCACCACAAGGAAACTTTCACCATCTTTACTAATGTGTCTCAGGACCCGTGTGGTCAACAGTCTATGAAACATGTATCTTTGGGAACAATAAGTATTAAAATAGTTGTTGTAAGATGAAGTTAAATGTAAGCAGTAGTTACATTGATCTGTTTCCATCTCCACACAGAAATCAGATTAGTCCATAACTTGACACACTTCACTTCACCCAGGAGCTTTCCCATGCTGTGCAGTATTTTTAGAGAGCATGAGGCCGTTTGGGATGTTCACCTCCTCTGCGTTTGTCCTCCAGTCCTTCAAGAGGAGGTACTTCCATCTGGCTCAGCTGGGCGATGGATCCTACAACCTCAACTTCTACAAAGATGAGAACACCTCCAAGGAGCCTAAAGGAACCATCTTCCTGGACTCGTGCATGGGAGTGGTTCAGGTATGAAACTGAAAGTGTTCACTGGACACTGCTGCTCTGTTGACTCCCACTGGCTGTGGACTCACTCTGAATCAAGGAGTTTGTATCTGAACGTGGCCATGTTGGTTGTTGGAGCCAGAAGTGACCATATTTGGAGATGAGGGGAGGAGTGGGAGGCGGGTCTGACCTTTGAACCAGATCACAGTGTTGAATATGTATGAGACTCTGCATCAGGTCTCATTGGATACCAGACATGCCAATCAATCTAACCCCGCCCCTAACTCCTCCCTCCACATCACTGAGAGGAGGAGTTGACTTTAACTACCGTAATTTCCGGACTATAGGTCGCTACTTTTTTCTCACACTTTGAACCCTGCAGGTTAAACAATGATGCAGCTAATTTATGGATCTTTACGGGCTAACGAGCTTCATGCCGCTGATACATTTATCCTCGTCACATCAGACCAATGAAGTTACCGAACAGGTCATGTTGGTGTGGACATTTCAGCCATCGTTTGAGACTAGCATGGACACGTCCATATGGTCCATACACAGTTCTACACCACTGCACCTGCGACTTATAGAAAAGTGCATCCTATATATACATGTACGAAAAAAAAAATCTTTAAATTTAGTGGGTGTGGCTTATATTCAGGTGCACTCAATTCTGGAAATCACGGTAATAACATTAGAATGACTTGTGGAAAAATGTATGTGGACAGACAGAAACACAACATCCAGCAAAGCCCAACATGAGTCAGTGTTTGTGTTTGTGTCCTTTCAGAACAGCAAAGTGCGTCGCTTTGCCTTCGAGCTGAAGATGCAGGATAAGAGCACGTTCCTGCTGGCTGCAGACGGAGAGGCGGAGATGGAGGAGTGGATCAGCACCCTCAACAAGATCCTGCACAGCAGCTTCGAGCAGGCCATGCAGGAGAAGAGGAACGGAGACCTGCACGACGGTGGGTGTTTCCTGCTGCTTCATGACCGTCACTTATTTTTACATGTGGCCTCTGATGGTTTTCATGTTTGCACCTCATTCAATTTCCTCACACCCAGTGGGATAATTTATCCAGACCTGAACATCATGTTTGCTTGACAAACACCTTCATCACTGTGTTTTTTCTGCCGTGTGGTTCTCCTTCCTTTTTAAATAGAAAGGCAGAGAGCAACACTTCATTATGTTTTTATATACCAGCCTCTAACCAGCTCCTGTTGATCTCTCCAGCAGATGAGGAACATGGAAAAACAGACCTTTCCTCGGGAAGTTTTCAGGACACCTTTCAGGTACACAGTTTTTCCAACATGTGAAAACAATGTTTGCGTCCTCTGTTTGGCCACTGGACCAGCCAGATCTGTGTTAGTGCTCATACTGTGGAGGGGCTTCGGCCATCTGTGGTCCCATGAGTTCACTTGGAAGCAGTCTGATTGTAACTGGGACTTTGCTTTCAGCAGAATATCTAAACAGCTGTATTTCCTGCAAGCAGGTCCCATATTTTCCTCATGGTACGAACCAAGCAAACATCTGGTTTAGTGTGTTTGGTCTGCAAATGTAGAGGCCAGGCCCGGCCAGCACTTCAACTGCAGTGCAGACATGTAACGTGGCAGTCTCAAAACAAACACACTGGAGGCAGATCCTGTCGTCTCTTAGTCTAAACAGAAACTTCAAGCTGCACAAAATAACTGTTTATATTAGTTCAAATGATCGCGTGCATTGTAGAAAGAGGTGATCACACTTTGATTCATCAGACTCTGCAGGACCCCTCAGCTAGAGGATCCAGTCACTCTGTGATCTCCTGAGCTGTTAAATTTTTATCTACATCCTTAAAACACTTGATTGAATTTGTATTTTTTTCCACAGCCAACCATATGAAACAAAAACACAGTTATTTTCTGTCCTGTCTTTGCTTTGTTTTAACAGACTGCCAGAGATATTGAATCTAAAATGAGGAGTGAAGCTCGCCTCAAGCTGTTCACCCTGGATCCTGACACACAGGTGACAAACCCATATCACATATAGTCCTGTGCAGTCCACGTGTTTCTCAGTCTCACTGCTGTGACTTCACCAGTGGATCATTGAGACCCTCTGCTTTCTTTGTTTAACAGAAACTGGACTTTTCCGGCATTGAACCAGACGTGCGTCAGTTTGAGGAGAAGTTTGGGAAGAGAGTCCTGGTCAGCTGTCACGACCTGTCCTTCAACCTGCAGGGCTGCGTCGCAGAGAACGAAGAGGGGCCGACCACTAACGTACGTTTCAGTAGAAACCTGCCGCTCAGCTGCAGGCGTCGGGTGTTTACGAGCTTCCAGCATAATTCGGGGAAATGTCCTTTAGCAAACGAGGGCGAGCTTTAAATCACTTAAGAAGATCACAGACAGTTCAGATGGCCCACTTGGCTGGCCCCCGTCAAAACTGGTGTTGCTGGCACAAAGAGTGGACGCTGCCATGGCAACCGGCCTGGGCCTCCCACCATGCATTAGCACCAGTCTGAGCCTGGTTTCCTGCCGTCACTCTCCAAGGTCTCTGTCTCTGTTAGAGGAGGACTCCTCCGACACTCAACACTACACTGGAAACCACAGCTATTAGCTCTCAGCACACACACACACACACGCACACACACACACACACACACACACACACACACAAATGGCTTTGTGTAAATGCGTTGTGGAAATAGTGAATGGGAGGATGAATTACATCAATGGTGCATTTGTTGTAGATGTGAAGTGGGAAGTGCATTAGGAAGGATGAGTTTCCAGTTTGTCCAGTCTGTTGGTGTTTGATGATCTAACTTCAGTCACACAAACCTTTGCCATCCTCCTCTTCCTTCCTGAAAGGTGGAGCCTTTCTATGTGGTGCTGTCCCTGTTTGACGTCCAGAACAGTCGCAAGATTTCAGCCGACTTCCACGTGGACCTCAACCACCCTCTGGTGCGACAGATGACGTCCGGTCATGTGACCAAGACGGACGTACACATCAACGGCAGCAGTGGTGATGGTCTCCTGGGGGGTCACAGGCTGGCCAGTGGGCTCCCAGAGGGGGCTCTCCAGTACCCCAGGCAGGGGGTGTTCTCAGTCACCTGCCCCCATCCTGAGATCTTCCTGGTGGCCAGGATTGAGAAGGTCCTGCAGGGGGGGATCACCCACTGCACTGAACCCTACATGAAGAGCTCCGACTCCACTAAGGTATTCACATGAGCACAGATGAGGATGTAAATAACTTGTGATTACAGTAATAACCTTTGTTTCTTGGCTAGATGGCTCAGAAGGTGCTGAAGAACGCCAAGACAGCTTGCAGCAGACTGGGACAGTACAGGATGCCATTTGCCTGGGCAGCAAGGTGTGGAACCAGCTCATGCTAAGCTAAGCTAACTGCTTGGAGCCCCTCTAGAAGAGATTCAATGTACCAGGGTTTTCCAACTCCGATCCTCAGGACCCCATATCCTGCATGTTTTAGATGTTTCCCTCTTCCAACACCTGATTCAAATGATCAGGATCATTATCAGGCTTCTGCAGCTTGGTGATGAGCTGATCCTTTGAATCAGATGTTGGAAGAGGGACACATCTAAAACATGCAGGATAGCGGCCCTCGAGGACCAGGATTAGGGACCCCTGCAGTAGTCAATGGGGGTGATCCAGAGAAGTCAACCAATCATTCCCACACTTACACTTAGAGCCAATTAAGAGTAATCAGTTAAGCTAACCAGCATGTCTTTGGAGTGTGGGAGGAGGCTGGACTACCCAGAGAAACCCACTCAGTAAAACTGGTGAAACTGTCAACAGCCAGTTAGCTCAACTTAATGTAAAGACTGGAGCTGGGAGGAAGGAAACATCCTGGTTTATCCTGAAGAAAACCATGTCAACCCTGCCAGTTTCTGTGAAGCTCAGTAACAGATGTGTCATGTTGTTTGATATATTCAGTGAGCTGTAGACCTGGTAGGTGGATTCATCTTGGGACAGAGCCGGGGTAATTGCAGTGTGGCTAAGAGGGAAACTTCACACAGTTGGTATGAAAAGGATAAAGAGATGAAATCCTGCTTTTGCAATATATGAAATCTCCAGAAAGGCTTTTGTGTAGTTTAGTGTAGAAACGCTGTAAATATGACTGTTATTAGTCATTGTCTGCCAGTGGAAGCAGCTGTTGTATCCTGAAATAGACTCATACTGCTGCTGATGACTTCTTGCAGTTGAGGAAAAACTTTCAGCTTTTAAACATCAAGGGATCAATTCTCTGGTGTCATGAAGTCACATTGTGATGCAGGGTGAAGCTGCAGCATACAGAGTGAGTGCAGGCTGTGTGAGGAGCGGCTGCCTGTTGGGACAAACACACATTTTTTAAAGCAGCAGAGTAGAACTGAAATGTGCTCAGTGATTTCTTTTGGTCCATCTCTGCAGGCCTGTGTTTAAAGACGCGTCAGGAACTTTGGACAAAAGCGCTCGCTTCTCCGCTCTGTACAGACAGGACAGCAGCAAGCTGTCAGATGAGGACATGTTCAAACTGCTGACTGACTTCAGAAAGTAGGTTTTTCCCTCTTGATCTTTTCCCTCCTCATATAACGTGTTTTTATATATTTTACATTGTACAGTTTTCTCTTTGTTTTCCCATCAGGCCAGAGAAGATGGCCAAACTCCCTGTGCTGTTAGGGAACTTAGATGTAACTATTGACAGCGTGGCCCCGGATGTAACCAGTAATCCCTCCAAATATTTACACAATCTCTTCAAACCATCTATTTATAGTCATGTGATTTTAACCTTGAACCCCCTAAGTCGCCTCTTTTTCTGCTTGCAGACTGCGTCACGTCCTCCTACATCCCCGTGAGGAACTTTGAGGGAAACGGGCCGAGCAGCGCTCTCCTGGAGGTGGAGGAGTTTGTGCCCTGTATCGCTAAGTGCTCCCAACCCTTCACCATCTACAAAAACCACCTCTACATCTACCCCAAGCACCTCAAGTACGACGGGCAGAAATCCTTTGCTAAGGTGCGTCCATCCATCATCCATCATCCATCATCCATCCATCATCCATCCATCATCCATCCATCATCCATCCATCATCCATCCATCATCCATCATCATCCATCCATCCATCCATCATCATCCATCCATCATCCATCCATCATCCAATCATCCATCATCCATCCATCATCCATCCATCCATCATCCATCCATCATCCATCCATCCATCCATCCATCATCCATCATCATCCATCATCCATCATCCATACATCATCCATCATCCATCATCCATCATCCTTCCATCCATCATCATCCATCATCATGCATCATCCATCCATCATCCATCATCCATCATCCATCATCATCCATCATCCATCATCCATCCATCATCCATCATCATCCATCATCCATCATCCACCATCATCCATCCATCATCCATCATCATCCATCATCCATCCATCATCATCCATCCATCCATCCATCCATCATCCAATCATCCATCATCCATCCATCATCCATCCATCCATCATCCATCCATCATCCATCCATCATCCATCATCCATCCATCATCCATCATCCATCATCCATCCATCCATCCATCCATCCATCCATCATCCATCCATCCATCATCCATCCATCATCCATCCATCATCCATCATCCATCCATCATCCATCATCCATCATCCATCATCCATCCATCCATCCATCATCCATCCATCCATCATCCAATCATCATCCATCATCCATCATCCAT
>OOFC01043027.1:0-15368 GCA_900323345.1 Pseudochromis fuscus
CACACACACACACACACACACACACACACACACACACACACACACACACACACTTGTCAGATCTTAAATCATCCACTTTCAGTTGTCGTCACCGTTAAAAAATTAGCACACATACACACCTTGTAGGCTCCGTCTGGTTGGAGACGTTGCGATAGTAACCATCTCCAACCTGGGAATTTAGGAAAGACTCTCTTTTTCTTCGCAGGAAGTTGAGCAAGTCGCCATAGCAACAGTACTCTGTGATCACCAAAAGTGGGCCTGGCAGGATGCAGACATAAAAAAAAAAGCATGACAGCATTGAAACAATGAAAATGAGACAAAAGACGATGGTGCTGCATTGAAAGGAATTTAATTTGACATGAGGGAGGACGTGATAAACACACACACACTGTCAGGTTTTAACAATGAGTGTGTTTACAAGCTGCTCAACATTGTGTTTAAACCCACTGAACAATTTTGTGTTCGTATCTGATAACTTGGACTAAGAATTTTTAATGTGTAGCAGCCACTAAAACAACCATAAAGTATTCATGATAACACACTCATGCGTGCTTGTGTGGAATCCAATCAAAACCCTGCATTACAATCAATACTGAGGTCTAGACAGGTAACTATTATTGATCAGCTCTGCAGCAAATTTGTGAAAAGTCAAACTGCATCACGTTTTCATATCAGAGTCCCATGGTACTGACTGTCCAATATCTGATTTCTAATAAACAGCCAATGCTCTTTGGCTGCAGCAGCACATCAGCACATGAGCATATACAGTACGTGTTATCTCCTAAACAATATGACATACCATAAAAACAATGATGAATTCTACAATAAAACTTCATGATCAATTGAACATTTGCACTGAACTACGTTTTTTGACCAGATTGTGCCTCTCACCTCCGACTGTGCAGGCTCCCAGCAGGTTAACAATGTTCACGTGGTTTCCAAGGTAACTGAGAACCTTCAGCTCCGACATCAGTGCCTCCTTCTCCGTGGAATGAGCGTTGGCTGAAGTGACATTGTTGCAACATTAACACACTTAACACTAGAAGAAGCAAAAGTATACTGTGAAAATACTCCATTAAAAGTTTACATCCTGTTTAACTAATAATAAACTTTACTCATTTCTTAAACTAATATTGAATACAATTTCAGTGACTTTGGTGGAGCTAGTTGCAGCTACTTTCTATTCATATGTTTAGTTTTTAGTCCAGTGGGTTCAGGATCCACTTCTATGACTTCTTAAGAAAGAAGAAAAATAATGTGTTCATTTTATTTTGATAAATTTCCTGTTTGGATTTAAAAATGTTAATGAAATAGAAAAAAGAGTGAAAATGTTTCATTGATGCCACTCAGATTTTTGAAAAGTGACAGGAGGCTCTCAGTACAAAAGAGTTTCAAATAATGGAACAAGCCAAAAAGTGACTGATTTGGTTAAAATTTGAATAATATTTTTTTTATGTAAAATATTCCCTTAATCTGTAAATGGAAACAAATCAATGTAGTGAAATGAGAAGTACAAGTACCATGGCTTTTCAGCTGTGTATTTTTACTCTTTAAGCAGAGTCCTTGATTAAATGCACTGAGTTACATGATCACAGCAAAGGCCAAAAACAGAACACGAGACTTACGTTTCAGCATCTTAACAGCGACGGTTGTAACAGTATCTGCAGAGCACAGTCCGTACGCTGTGGCTCTCACTACTTTTCCAAAAGCTCCAGAGCCCAGGGTTTTACCTTTAAGTACACAAACACCATTTTTTAGCATTTCAGAATTCCAGTATTTAAACCATGATCACACAAGCACGTCTGTACATGTGCACTCTCACAAATTTTAACATGCATAGCTAAACAGAACAGAGATGGATGTACCAAAGCGAAGCTTCTGCCTGGGAAACTCCCATTTGGAGTCATATGGCAGCTGTGTCGGGTCAATATATATGTAGTTGTTTCCATGGATACTCTCAATGACTTTCCACTGGATCTGGAACTTTGGTTTCTGTGGAAGTTTGGAAAGGAGAGAGAAAAGTAATTATTGGGATTGTTCGCTATGTGCGCTTGTGTGGTTGATACATTTGGCTTTTTGTTGTCGCACCTTATCCCAAGTTTACATTATTCAATGCACTTTAGTTGTCAGCCTTTGTCTAGACTGTCCCCTGATGCTCCCACTGCAGATTCATAAACTAGTTCTCAAGGAGTCTGACTCATCTGAGTGCAATAAAAGCAGTGTGCTCAGGGGGGTAAATTAATGGCTCGAGGCGTGATCGGAGTGTCAAAAAAATCCTTTGACTACAGCATGGCTGCACTCTGAATGGTTGATTAATTCCGTTCATATTCATTAGGACACATTCATGCTGATTAAAAGGACATACTTTCACTCTCATCTGCAGAATATAATTACCAAATGTGGGAAGAAAGATGCTTCTAACTTTAACGTACTCCAAACAGGATGGAGGCATGAGTCATTAGTAAATTAGAATAGGCCCTATGCCAAGAACTGCTGAAGCCATTTACTTTTCTATGATGCAAACAGTGAATCAATGCTGCTGGATGAACCTGATTTAACACTGATGTCTATAAACTTTGACGCTACTTCATGCATATGAAAGGGATTAATAGCCAATGATTTATGCAAGATTGAGGTTTATGCCGCTATTGTCACTCAGGTTGAAATCACAGTGATGATATGGTAGGTATAGTTTATTCCTTTCTTACCTGCATGTACTTATAGAGAAGCACCACTAGAATGAGGCTGAGTAGCACACCAGTCGCCACCATGCCAGTTAGAAGAGGCGTGAAGAGTTTATGGGGGACGATGCGCTCTGAGAATAAGCACCAACGAACAAACCCACAATCAGGAATCACATGGAGTACTGAAGTATAAACAAGTTGTTACTGGTAACTACACACACACACACACACACACACACACAGAACCTGCCACATCCTCTTCCCCCACCATCATTAAGACGGACAGCTGCAGCAGTGGTGTTTGTTTGTGTGACGGGGATTAGTGAGTCTACGCCATATAATCCCAGCTTGCATAGTCAGCATACGCTAATCTTATTCAATCTGTACCCAGTAACCACACACCTGGCCTCCATAGGCACAGGGTCAATGGGTTTGTGTGTGTGTGTGTGTATGTCGTACCACTGATGGAGAACAGTGTGAAGGCCTCTTCCCCCTCTGTAGAGGCCACACACTCCAGGGTGTGGTAGTGAGCGTGCTCCTTGCTGACATTCAGCCGGCTTTCCACCTCACTCCTGCCAAAGGTGGACTCTGTCAGCATGGCGACCTCAGGGGTCTCCCACTGGGTGGCATTGGGAAGGTGTGAACACCTGTGGAGGGAGCACAGCTACTTTAGATTTTTCTTTTAGCTTTTTCTCAACATTTTCCTGACATCTTCTTTGTCAGGTGTGTTTGCCTACACAGACCATTAAAGCCAGTTTCTTTCTAATATTTCACCAGTAATATTCTAGATGCATGAAGCCAGATGTTGCTGTTGGATGCTGCTCTTTCATATCATTGACTACCCATTATTTGGGCTCTAGATTCTGGGAAACAATGAGATAAAATGTCTAAAGCCTTTGTGCTGCTGATCTCAGTGCTGCTGCCTCTGGTGCCATAATTTGTTTAATTACTGTTGTTTTTCTCAGGATTACAAATATCTCATTATCACAACAGAATGACTTCTGAACTAACAGCATGAGGTACTTGTGCTCTTGATAAAATTATTATTACTTATCTGTTGCAAATTTTGGTTTGTTTGTACGGAGCCCCTACCTAGTGCACACCAGATACAACCAGATATGCAATCTGGTGCTGAGATAACTATCTCATGTGCACGTGAACCTCTCTCGTGCACACAAGATACTGGCACTTTTTTTTTCTCCATCAATTTTTTTTTTTCTTCACGTCCCTTTAGGGGCTCCGTATGTTTGTCTAAATGTTACATAAACCTTAATTAATCAGCTTGTTTCACTTCTCTCAGCATCTCTTACTCTCAGAGTTGATGCCACTTAAAACAAAGAATTAGTCACATGTGAGGATTTGCTGCACAAACAGTCTAAAATTCAAAGGTCAAAATCAAAATTGAGAACCAGCAAAGGTGAAGAGAAGTAACTTGAAAATAGGATTGAGAGACAAAGGCTGCAACTCTCACTGTGATCATAGCAAATAAATAGCATTAATGTGATTATCCATTACATGCTTTGGCACATTTTGACCCATTTATTGCATCATAATTCCAGTTGAAAAACAATAGCAACAGACTGATGATGGAACAACAAAGCAAAATGTTAAAGGTGATTCACATTGTACTAGCAGTGTTTCAACATCCTCCCATCTTTCCCCATTTAATCTAATAAAATCAATCAAAGCCAGATATTCATTTGATATATATATTTGATATATACCTCGTGTGGGGCAGCTCACAGAAGTACCAGCTGATTTTAGGTACCGGGTATCCCGCAGCAATGCACCGCACCTGTCCATCCACAGGCCCCTCCTGGGAAATGATAACAGGCTTACCTTGCAGAGAAAGAGAAACACATATTTAACAAGGATTTACAAAACATATACTGGAGACATCCTGTGGTGTTGCTACAGAAAAAGCAGGATCCAGACAATCATAGTGGATTATAAAGAGGCTGCTGCAGCACAAGACAAAAGGCTGTAAATGTTGGTGATACCACAGGTTCTGCTGTATTACAAAGTGTTAAATATAGATGTATAAAGAAGTTATATGAAGCAGGACATTATTATTTTTTGCTGTAAACAATCCTGAAGTAACATCTGTTAGTATAATGTATTTTTATTGGATTACATGTGTCACCATTTTCAGATGCTCAAACCTTTCAGATATAAAGATCTAACTATGTAACATAACGTAACAAACGTAAGAGCTACTTACTGTTGACGTACACGTGAAACGGATAATCAACAGATGCATCTTCGTGACTGGCAGAGAACTTATAGACGCCGCCCTCCGAGCCGAGAACCCTCACCAGCCTCAGCTCACTGTTGTATCTAATAAAACAAACATTTAAAAAAAACATTTGAAAATCTGTGTGAGCACACAGTCGCACACTACAGCAGTGGCACGCTGCAGATTTACTGCACCTGTATTTACGGCGGTGGATGGTGATGACGTGCTCTGTGGTGTTGAGGAGACGCTTGCCGTTGTAAGACCAGGACAGAGAGCTCGGTGCAGGATAGGCATCAAATTCCACTCTGAGGCTCAGGCTCTCTCCCTCTTTGACATCGGCCTGGACTGGACTTGGACTTCCTAACATGGTGATGAACCCCTGATCTGAACAACAGATTTATGCTGGTTTTAGTATTTGGACAACGGGATATTCATCATCTACACATTTGCATGTTCTGACAAGTGAGTATTGCCAAACTCATGTCCTGAGCAGATATTACAAGTGGTTTATAGAAACACACTTTGACTGACGATCGCTCTTTCTTCTGAAAAAATTTGCATGAGTATGCAAATGAGGGAGGTTTAAAAAAGCAACATTGAACATTCCTGTGAACTCGGTGCAGGTGAGTTGCTGGTGGCCATGAAAATGCTGCAGGCACATTGTGTATAGTGTATTCACATGCAGGTAAAACTTACCGCAAACTTCCAGCTGCAGCACCGCTTCACTGCTGCCTCTTTCATTGTGGGCGTGGCACCGGTAAGTGCCAGAGTCTGATTGATTGACAGCTGTGATCAGGAGGGAGGTGGCACGTTGGTAACCACGGGAACCGGACAGGATGTGTGAATTCTGGGTTTCATCCGGATGCTGTAATGAGTCAGTGGCAAAAGTGAAGGGATTTTCAAGATGTCAGGCTTTAACTTTAAGATTAATATTTATAGTATGTGAACCTCTGCTTATGTCACTTAACATCTTTATTTTTGACAAGATTATGATCTCTCTATAATCATTAAAGTGATCAAAAAATACTAATATTGACTTTGTAGGAGTGGATTTTCTTTCAAAAAAGACACGACATATAAATCCCTCTGTCAATCTCACCGCTGTTGAAGGGAAGTCCCACTTGAGGTTGAAGTCCGGGTTGACATTGGAGGAGGTGCAGGTGAGCTCAAACTGCTCTCCTTTCCTCAGGATGACGGTGTCTTTTTGGGACAGTGTGATCACCGGGCGCAACTCGGGTACTGGATCAAGAGATGAAAAAGAAATGTAAATGAAATTAAATATTGTGGCGTCATGTAACCAAGCACACGCTCATAAAAGCTCCTCTGTTTATGGTCACAGCTTCCAGGGAACATGAACTTTGCATATCTCACTGCATGTCTGAAATGATTTACATACATCGTAATAAATCTATACATAACCAATATTCCTCCCTGCAGTTTGGCACATGAAAATCTGTTTTATACACCATGATAAAACATTCTTAAAGGGCGTGTGACCATACGTTACTGTCGTATGTTCATGCTAACGTGACCAAGCACACAAGCAAACAGCCACTTGTTTCCCACATAAACTGCATGATTAATGTCCAACATCAAATGCCTGCAGACGTCACTTCAGCTGCCGTGTTTGCACTGTGGTAATTCTATTTAACCCAAACACAGCCTTCATGCTCTGTTACAAAGCTTTTGTTGAGCCAAATCCCTTGGCTCCTCCCTCCCTCTCTCCCTCCTTCCCTCACGTCTCCTCTATCTCTGCCTCTCTCCATAAGTCAAAAGGACACCCAGCAATAACTCCAATCAGTTTGTCTCCATTTAGACTTCAACTGCGGGCCAGACTTAAAGTGCTGATGCATTGCAGAGGACAAAAACAAGTTTCCCCCGACATCAATGTCTATAGCTTTTATGGTACATTTTATTCTAATATATTGCACATTGCTCACAGGCATACAACATCCATCTTTAGCCAACACATGACTGATTTGTGAACAGTGCTCTTACTGACTTTTAGATCAGCTTTAAGCACTGATAGTGAATCTACAGATGACAGTGTTAGTCCATCACCTCAGTTCCTTCAGCTATGAAATGAATGGTTATGAAACCTTGTGGTGCTCAGAGGATGAATCATACTACAGATTTATGTAGCAGCCACCATGATGTTGGCATTTGTGGTTTTGAAAGAAATGTCTCAAGAACTATTGAATGGATAGCAATGAAAGTATGGACATGTACATATGTTGTAGAATTAACTGTATTTACAATGTTGATCTTTCGGTTTTTTTCTAGACAAATATCTGTAAAACTGATGGTACTCCATGATTATACCACCCATAAAACAAATCTAGGAAGGCTGTGCCACATGAAACACTTTTCCCAACATGAACTGTCGTCTCTCGAAACAAGAATACTAAATCTCCAATGTCCAACATATGGTTTACTCACCGAGTCGTACATCCACAGTGTACTGGATCGACGTCACTCTGACATCACCGAGTTGTCCCACACATATGTAGCAGCCCTCGTATTCCTTTCTAGCATTGCTGATGATGATGCCTCGCTGGAGGTTGCTGCGATAACTCATACCAGAGGGCAAAGGTCGTCCATCGCAGGTTTCCAAAGCCACGAGGGTGACCTCAGGGTCGGTCACAAGACAGGGAATGATGCAGTTCTCGCCCGCTCGCACCAGAATGCCATTCACTATGGTGCGCTGGAAAGCGTTCTGGGGGTCTGTGAGGTGTCGGGAGGAGGAAAATGTAAACTCATAGATGTAATTGTGAGGGATACGCATAACAAGCCTCTCCCCCTAAACCTCCAGCACCCACCTTTCACATAAACATAGATGGAGCTGTGTTCCAGTGTGCTGTTGTTGATGCACACGTAACGACCCATGTGGTAGGCCTGCACTGCCGACACCCTGACATAAGCCACTCCGCCCTCCTCCGCCTCTCCCTCCAGCCTGCGAACCTTCTCCCTCTGCCACCTCAACCTGGACGGGGTGCCAGACGTTGTGGCGTTGTCATGGCAACGCAGCTCCAGCTTCCCCCTCTTGGGAACGACTATGTGAGGCCCGCTGGGGGAGATGACTGGCTCGCACCACGCTGCAACAGAGCACAAACAGTATGGTTGACGTATGTCGCTGTGTCTGGAGGCTGCGATGGTTCAGCTTGAGAACATTTCCTCGCCAGAAGGCAAAAGATACTGATGCAGAGGAACTACAGGAAAAAGTACAGATAAAAGAGCAACAACAGAAAGAGTGTCTTCATTATAGATTTGTATCCAGATTATTTTTCTGATTATTCTATCAACTGCTTAGTGATAAAATGTACAAGAGAGGAGAAATTAAATCACTTCATCGCAGTTTTGAAGCTCTAATGAAACAGTGTTGGAATTTTTGCTTGAGAGAGACTTTCAAATATTAAAGTCGTCCCAACTTTGTTTTTCTTTCGATTGGCTAATCAATATATTTCACCTCTGCTGGATAGGGAACAGGACAGAATTCAGAGCACCTAATGTGATGGTTAAATAGGACGTTATGATTGGCACAGAGCCCCTCCAGAGAGTGCTATCTAACCACCACGGCTCAATTGAACAATCAATAATTATGAGCTGTCCAGGCCGCTGAGTAATCATGCATTAAGGCCCCTAAATCCATTCCCTTTAAGATGAGTAAACCAAACCAACATTTTCCTTTCAGTTTGACCCCGACCAGCCAGGCTCCTCCAACTTTTTCTTTCTTCTTTTTTTGCAGATGTCCACATGATAAGCACCATTTCAAGAACAGGATCTTCATGTGACTGTTTTGCCTTCAGGCTCATGTCGAGGCTGGCAAAGCGGGAGGGAAGAAACATGTGGATGCTCCCTTTTCCAAATGTCAATATCTGTTTTTTTGCAGGCGGTGAGAGGAGCAGGGTTTTATGGATGGATTTCTGCAAGAACATGTGTTTGGCAGTTGAGTGTCATTTGAATAAGCTAAAGGTTTCACACACAACCTGAGGCTGTTGAGTGACTAAACACAAAAAGCTTGCACCACAACACAGAGATGTTAGATGTCAGGCTGCTGCAGGGTGTGTTAAGATGTGTGTATCTGTTGTGCATTGTTCCTTATCCCGCCAGTGCAAGGCTCACAAACCTAATCCCTTTTTTGTATTTTATTTCGGCAGGATAAATAATTAATCATCTTCAAACAAAACGCGCACACGCACGCACACACCTGTTGCCTGCCAGGAGAGGGACCGCAAAGGCATCTCCGGCTCAACACCAAGCAGTAGTTATGCAAATGAGCCCGGATATGATCTGTAAACTTGAGTTGACCGGCTGAGATAACTGTACCGTTAAACAGACCTTTAAGTAGACGTACACCACGATCCCAGAAACAGTATTTATGCTCTTCAATAAAAACGTGGATAAAAAGCTGTGCGTAAACATGCGCAATAGTGCGGAGTGTTGTTCTCTGTTTACATTAGTGTAAAATAAAAGACCTGAAGTCGTGGCAGCAGCAAAACAAATGTACAAGTATACAGAGAAACACTGAAAAGGCACAGACTATAATATAAATATAGGACAAATTAGAGGAATATATATTTGTATAATTCTATATAATACCAACAAGATCGAGGCTAATACCGTTTTAACTTGTTTAAATGAAAAGGGAAATTGAAACGGTCACAATAAAGTCATTACAGCGATATTTAATCAACATTACAAGTGTTTTCTTACCTGTAAGTGGCAGCAAAATAAAATATGAGGCAAAAACAGTCCAGTGGCACCTCATTGTTAGACGGGTGTGAAGCCTTTTACTCTACTCCATGCGTTTCAAGTGCAGAACTAACCATCCTGTGCCTGAGGAAAACAGCAGATCCCATGCGCCGTAATAACACACAGCAGGTCCCTCCAATGTATTGAGCGCACCAGCACAATGATCTGCAGGCTGAGACTCCCTCTGATGGATTTCACTGGAGCTTAAAGGCACAGCGCCTCTCCTCCTCTTCCTTCTCCTCCTCCTCCTCCTCCCTGCTCTGGATCCGTGCCACTCCTTTCTGTCCCGCATTGGCTGGAGGCTGGCCAAGGTGATGAGTCGGTTATTACCGGGAAAAAGATGCTTTCCAAAGCCCCTCTTCACCATTTCTACAGTCACTGCGAGAAAAAGAATAATATCAAGAAATTCTCCAGCAGTGGAAGTACTGACTGGTATAAAGATGTCCAGGAACAACTGTTCTGCTAAATGTGATGACTGTAAATGTTTATCACCAGCATTATAATGTTGTGTTATTGTCCTCACACTTCTTGGACTGGGCCTGTGTGTCCTGTTGTGTGATGATGACAGCTCTCACTTATTGGCAGGAGGTTCCCTGCAGAGGCTGGTTGAGTTTGTGATGCACTTCATAGTCTCATGTTTCCCTGCTCTAATCAGCATTATAGTGGGCTCACTTTTCCCAGGTTTAATCAACTTTGTAGTGTAACAGGAGTCAGTGAATGCTCATAATGTAGTGGTGCACCACATTTTAGCAGAATTTGATAAGCTTCACACACTCACAGTTTTTCACAACTGTCAAAACATTAGCTATAGGCTCATATGGACATGCACAGTGTAAGTATTGAGTTGGTTTTTGGACTAACTACATCCTGGGTTAATTTAACCCAACCAGATGGGATGTTTTTACCCAACAATTTGTTGTTTTCATGCAACATTTTATGATTTCTAACCAACATGTGATGGTTTTAACTCAACATTTTGTGGCTGTTACCCAACAATTTGTTGTTCTTATGCAACATTTTCTACTTTTTATCTAGTATTATATGATTTTTACTCATGTTATTGTTTTTGCTCAGCATTGTGTTGTTTTTACCCAATGCAGGGTAAAAACAGTCCATCTTATTTGGTTCAATTAAACCAGCATGTTGGTAGTCCTATAGTTACCCAGTTCTGGGTTAAAACAGCCCAACATTGCAGAACAGCTCTAACTTAAAACTGACATTAAACTGGCTCTTATCATTCCTGCTGTTCATATACAACCAAGAAATCAATATTTCCAATATTATTGTTACAAAATTACATCTTTTTGTTATTGTTCTTCGGTTACAATGAAAAATGTATTGTAGCTCCAACTTTGGTATGCTATAATCCCAAAAATTATTATGTTTCTCCTTCATATTTACGTTTTATTTATTCATTTTTAGGACAGTACAGGTCTTAATAACAAGTGTCAGCCCCGACAGGCAAGACATCTGTCATTCAATAAAGTAAATGCAAGTGATCAACAATGTGCAGGATCTCTGCATGTCATAGACTCCAAACAGCAGCTTCAGAGGCCAAATAAAGACACTTTTTTTGGATGTTTAACTACTTAAATTATGACAGTGACATTTAACAGTGAAAGCTAAAAGGCAAGAAAATAATTGTTGGGGCCTTCCGGTGGAGAGACCATGAGTCACGGTTTAATTTGCTTTATGCCGTTGGCTGATCGTGCATGTTTAAGTGTGCATGGATATGTGTTGGTTTTGTGTTGGTTCCATGTGAGATTCTTATCTTCTGGTGTGTGAGTGTGTGTGTGTGTTTCCTGTTGCTCCAGATAATTCTGCGGGAGGACACTGGGATTGTTGTGCTTTTTTTCTCACACACATGCTTGGTCTCTGTCTTCACCCCAACACCCTACAGCTACTCATGACTTTCTCAGCACATGATGACAGAATGAGGCTAAACAAACTAGAACAGAAGTGGAACATTGCTTTTACAATTCGTGAAAATTACGTAGTTGCTATGGTTTTCGGAGAAATTAAGGGATTTCAGGGATTTTGGTTAAATATCACCAAAACAGAGGAATTACCTTGGGGAAAACCCATTTGTACAACGCTCCTTTTTGGGACTTTTACACAGCCTGTTCTTCCTGATGTCTATGCAAAGAAGTCCAACTGCAGGTACAACTATTGTCCAGTCATGCTGTCCTTGGTCAGGTCAGGTGTGGGGGACGTTTGAAGCTGGGAATACAAATGATCAATCTGACACATGCACGCTTGGAGGGGTGCAGGTGGTAGAGGAGGATAGGAGGGGTTTTACTGAGAGGCCTGACAGGGAGAGAAGGTCGTAAATTAACGGTTAATGACTCAAATGGATCTGGTTCTTACACCTCGAGGATTCAACAAATTAGATAAATCGTGGTTATTAGTAAGCTTACCCATTAGGAGATGGGTTTGGTTAACCAGCTCCGGGCCGGAGCTTTGAATTTATTGTGAGTGGTGTCTGTCAAACCGTACACCGTACACCACGCTTTCCCCTGTGCTGGTTTGTTTGTCTGCCTGTTAGCAACATTACAGGAAAACTACTGAACAGGTTGTGATGAATTTTCTTGGAGAGAAAGAATTTTGTTCAAGATCAGAAGAAATGATTTCTGCCAAAGACCAGAGGAAGGGATCTTGGTCAAAAAATACATAAATCCCCAAACCCCAGAAAATCCCTGTCTCTAATAATGGGTGAATATTTTAAAAACACATAATTTTCCCACATCTTGATGGATTTTATTGATAGTCTCCACATACAGTACATATAGGATGGTAATGTCTAAAATCCATAGACTGTACTTAAAAATATGTTTTTATTTTTATTTTCTTAGTCCATGCTAAAATCTGAGGAAATCTGGTAGAGATCGGATTTAATTTGTGAACACACCGAATCAAAAACACATCCAAGATTATAATTTCTTTCTAGTTTAAATTCAGTTTTTTCATTGTTTGATATGTCAAATATATCCTTTTTTTAATTACCACTAATAATTGTTTTCATTTTTCCTTCTTGCTTTATGAACTAAAATAGATTTTGTATTAGTAGATCAAGTAATTTACAGGCATCTAGAAAAAAGTGCAAGTAAAAAACAGGAAGCTCAACAGTTGTGCAGCAAGTATGTCCCTAAGTCCAAATATTTAGAATATTAATTGATGAAATACATTTATATCATAGATGGATGGTGTTCATTAGAAGGATACCAATGCAAGAATCAATTTTAAAATAAAATAACAGAGGCTAAATGAAAATAAATATGGCCAAAGACAAGCTAACTGAGGAATACCTGGAATAGTGAAGTTTTAATGACTGATAAACTAAACTTTACACCATCAGGTTTGAAACCTTCTGTTCAATATTATACATTCAGACGAAGACAACCTGCAGCTCAAGGTGTCAAAGTACAATTCCTCCATTGACCTGCCCACAGTCCAGCTGCCCATATGCTCTATGAGGATGACGCTGTGTTTGTGTGTGAGTGTGCGTCCATCAGGATCATCCATATGTCTGCTGTCCACTGAGTTCACATGTCATTTGAGCAGTTTATATGCCGTTCCCTATTACATTATTCATTATTGAGGTGAGCGTCTGCAGCAGATCTGGGCTGACTCACTATGACTTTGTGTATCTCCCTGGATGTGTGTGTGTGAGTGTGTGTGTGTGTGGACCCACAGCATGACTCACTCAGTGCTTTTAGACAGATGAGGACAGCGGTCTCACGGAGGGCAGTAGAGGTTTTATACAAGAAAAATAGCCACTTAGATTAGATTACGTAATGAAAAACATTCCTCCCTCTCCCTCTCTCTCTCTCTCTCTCTCTCGTTCACCTTCCCCTTTCTCCCCTCTCCTCTCTCCTTTGTAGTGACGCACACACACACACACAGACACACACACACATCCTAACTCAATCACCTACAAATGGAGCTATCTTCACACCCTCAGGCTGGTACGTACATACGCCTCCTTTGCCTGTTGGTGTAAAACCACACAAGACTGACAGGAAAACACACACACACACACACACTGGGACACACACGTTTCAACTCAAAGAATACCTCACCATTTCTCCTTTTGATGATGGGCTAAGAGCTCAGCATAACCTCTTTTTTTCTAATGCAATCCAACACTGGTCTCTGTCTGCTGACTGGACATTATAAACCTGATATCTGTTTCCATTTGTCTTCTCCCTCCTTTAATACAGCCAATGCAGTGGAGTCTTTTTTAAACCCACTCTGTGTGGTTGTTAAGTGTCCATCCCTGGTTCAATTGTGGTGTTTCATTTATCAATTACGACCCATTGAACATATTGGAGTAAGAGCTAGGTCAAAATATAAAAGACTTTATTATTATAGTTTTTTAGAGGAGCAGAGGAGTGCTTTAGATTGTCTTTGTTGGAAAACAGTGATGGTCATTTTTCTCTTTTTTTTCCAACCTTAAAAGAATATAACAATGTATAATATTATGTAACATATCTGCTTTCTGGCAGAGAGTTAGATGGCACATTGATACCACTCTCGTCTCTGTCTGTTTTTGCAATCTGTACAAAAACCTCTTGCCAAAACGTCAGGGTTATGTCCTGGACTGTGTCGGGAAATAACGTCTGATTTGTTATGGACTACATTTACTGCACTGTTCTCCAAATTCTGTCTGTCTGTTCAGTAAATGGTGCACTCAAAAATTCAACAAACTACTTCAACTTTCTTAAAAAAACTTTTTAATTAAATCCCTCATTGTCAAAATGACTATTGAATGGCTGATGAGGCAAAATAATGATGATTACTAAGTGTCTCTATTTACCGCTCACCATTGAGTGACCTCTTGAGTGTCCATTACACTGGGAACAGAGAATAAAAGGGTGATTTTGGACATTTTCTTGGCCAGACCCAGAACCTGCAGACTCCACTGGTTGTCAGTGAACTGTGCAGAGTCAAGAAACAGTAAATAACCCACTTTAAAATGACAAATTGCTGGTTTTTTATTTTAGTTTATCAAATGAGAATAAATTTGTGTTAATTAGTGAGACATGGAGGTGCTGTTAGGTGTTTTTTGTTACCTGGGAAGAGAGCCAGGCAAACTCTTCTGTGCCCAATGGCTGCTGGCTGTAGCTTCACATTTAACAAATACACATGAGACAACTATCAGTCTTCTCAGACATCTCTTTTCCTCAAAGCAAATAAGCCTAATTCTGAAAATGTCAAACTTCTGCTGTAAATCGAGTTAAATTCTAGTTGTTTTGCAGTGAAATTCTGGTGCAAAATCAACTGTTTCTCATAATAAAATCTCCATTATACACTGTTTGACAGCTTCTCCAATCACATTTACAACAATTATCTTAAATCTCAGCATTCAACATGTTTATTTTCACAACAGATGGATTGTTGTGCTGGGAAACAAAGGAGTAAAAACTGCCATGTTAAGCTGACGCGGCACCACACTGTTCAGAACCATATGTTTGATTCAAAGAGATGATGTGGATTGAAAATATGCCAGGGCACATATCTGAGGAGGCTAATATCAGTGTGTGTAATTACTGATAGCCCAATGATCGCCCTGTGTCTGGATAAACCTGATTAGCATCGACTAGGCTGTAAGCCGCCCTAATCCACCGTAAGGAGAGAGAGAGATGGATGCAGGGAGGGAGGGAGGGAGGGAGGGAGGGAGTGTGGAGCCAAAAAAA
>OOFC01043027.1:15388-32577 GCA_900323345.1 Pseudochromis fuscus
AGACACTGAGAGGAGCAGGGTGATACAGAAGGTGAAGGAGAAACGCACAAGACAGTGGAAATAAAGGCAAACACAGAGCGAGAGGATGGAGAGCACAGTGGTATAAGACAGAGGGAGAGGAGGGAGGAAGAGGAGGAATAACAAGCAAGAAGCAGCTCAATGCATCAGAGTAACTCACAGTTTAGAGAAAAAAACAGGAGACTCCTTTGAAGTCTCAGATCTCTGCTTCAGCATTTCATCAAAAAACATTTTCTTAACTCTTTCAAATTTTTAACATAATTTGGTTTTCTGGTGAATTATGATATTTTTTCCTCAAAACTGAGCAGAACTGTATCTCATTATGGTCATTCCAGTAAAGTTCATTTGAATTGAAATAGCTCCAGTGAAAGAAGAGGGATGAAAGAAGTGGAAAGGCAAAAAAAAATGAGGGTGAAAAAGTGATTGGGTACAAAGTGATCAGAAAGACAAAGAGGCAGAGAGATGAGCTTGAGTGAGACAGAGTGAATGAAATAAATGTAATTTCCATGATTGGTTTAAGAGCGACCATTAGCATCCATCTCTCTGGTGTATGTGTTTATGTATATGTGTGTGTGGGTGGACTGTGATCCTACAGAGAGCCACACAAAGACTCACATGTATGATTTGATACAGTAGATGCTCATGATATGAACCCCGTTGTGGTTCTCACATTGGGGAGAAAAAAATCAATGTACTCACAACTATAATATTACCACCTTCCCTGTGTGAGAGAGACACGTGTCTTCATATTAATTTCATTTCAGCATCAGATAAATCCGAGCATGTGTGTTGTCCACGCCTCGGTGCAGTCACCACAGTAAAGAAGCGATGGCAGCCGACGTGTTTGAGAGAAGAGAGAGTGAGAGAATCCACAGATTTCCTTGTCATTTACTCGTGCAGCTAAAGTGGCCCCACTTAACTGGTCAGGGCCCATAAATGCATTAACAGTCCTTGATGCATTAACAGGCAACTTCTTGTGTAAACGGAACCACAACAGCAATCATGAGAGTCAGTTTACTGATGATGAGCCAACAGCTGCTGCATATCAAAAGATGAGAATGGGAGAAATATCAAAGTGTCATCAATTCAAATGTTTGCTGGGGAAAGAAAATATTATCATTCATCTTAGCTTTAACTAATGCTGAGGAAGCTGCATCACACATTCAAAAAAGGGCTAACAAGGATTGGAAATATAGGATATTATATGGTGAGATGTGGATATAATAAGTTTTTTGCAGATTAATTAAATTAAGAATCACTTACAGGGCATTAAATGGATTTCCTCCAAGCTCCAAGACTTGCTAATCCGATACCTGCAAGAGTGCACACTAAGGTCAATGGAAAAGGCTTTGCTCACAATTGGGATTTACACACAAAGGTGACCATGCACCTCAACTACAATGCACAAGCTTTCCACCTTTTTTTTTCCTTTAAAAAAGCATAAAACCTTTAACCTGGTTTTTCAGCTGTATTGCATTATTTTTGGGTAAAGTACATTTTCTTTTAATCTGTTATCATTGTGTAATCTTATTGTTTATTCACTTTGTGAGTCTTTTTTTCTGTTCCAGCAATGCCCAGCTTTACATTCATACAGTTCTGAAGCAGAGGTGGAAAATGTAAAAGCCACTGTATGGAAATGCTGCATGCAGTATTATAGCCTTGTAAAAATACACAAGTACTCATGTCAAAATATACACAGAACACAAAAAATAAAGGTAGTCATCATGCAGAATGGGCCATTTGAGAATCATGTATTTTTCTTCACTTTTCTGGGTAGTTTGAAAAATACGTCATAATTTAAATACTTTAATTCAACAATTAGTTGATTATATTTTGCATAAATAACAGACAACTTAACGAGTAACTAATGTTGTAGTGAAGTAAAATGTAGAACATTTCCATATAAAATGTAGTAAACAATATAAATCCTCAAAATTACACCTAACTGCAGTATTTGGGTGAAAGTTACCTTCCACCACTGTTACAGAGAAACATTTATACATTATTATAGACATGTTTGTGATGCTCAGTAAATCCAGCAGCTTCAGTGTTATCTCTGTACAGGGTGGATTGTCCTTGGCTGCCCAGTGATTTACCAGCTGCACTTCTCTAACTCTGCACTATATTGTTTTTATGGTCTGTGTGTACAATGCAGTTTCACTTCTGCCATAGCTAGATGGACGCAGGGAGGAGACATAAAGAACTTAATGTCTCCCGAAACCACAGAAATATAAACAGGCTGTCATTGTGGGCTCAGCACCACTGTGCCTAAGTACAGCTTCACAGAGCCGCCAGTGCAAAGTTAACATGCCCTTCAAAAGAGACTTGGTATTGATGCTGGACCTTAATCTTAATGTTGTTGATACTTTAATTTAATGGTGAATGTTCACAAATTCTCAGCTTATCAAATTACCACAGAGCAAACATTCTCTGAACCTGGGTTTCTGGAGCCCATGAGACTTTGTAACTTTTTTTAATTGCATATTTAAACATAAGATAGAGTTAAATGGTAAATGACATATCAATAATGTGTAAACATAAATAGATAATCACTGCAAACATCCACACCAAAGCATCAGAGATGATGTTAATACGATCAGGATGTGATCTAACATGTGATGAGCCTATTTGTGTGGTGTCGATATTATTGATGCCAGTATCAATACACCAAACAAGACTTCATATCAGTAGTAGTATCAATACGTAGGGGATCAATCCACCCACTCCTTAAAGCAAACCAGAGCAGCAAGTAGCGAGATAATCCTCCCATAAAGAAGCTACCCTGATGCCTTTATTGATTGCGTTAGGTACATATTTTATAACATGGAAACAATATTGAAGAAACAAAATATAAGAACAATTAAAATGTGCAGTTGCTGGAGATATTCCAGTGGGATTATTAAAAGCAGCCAAAGTTTATTTGCAGAAGCCACGGCGTGGATGGGAATCAAAGAAACGATTTACTGGGCGACAGTATTTGCACTCCCCATGTGGCAAGTGTCCTAACCCCTTTACTTTCAGCAATCACATTAACAAAACAGCAGAGATGACAGTAGAGTGATTTACTGTCGCAATCACACTAATTACTCAGTTCAGTGGGGTGACAGCTCCCAATTGGGCAAACATGATCACCAGGTCCCCACTGCCCTCTCTGCAGAATCCACAGGAGAGCTCCCTCCATCCTGAGGGACCCCACCCACCCACAGCACAGACTGGCCACACCTCTACCCACACACTGCAGGTACAGAAGTGTGAAATGCAGGAACGCCAACAGACTCCTGACCAGCTGACAGGAGTTACAACAGGGGTTTGTCACTGTTTTCTTTTTTGAGTTTTCACTATTAAATTTTCTCAATTTACATTTTTCAGTTGTCAGTTTTTTGCACTGTTTACACTTTTTACTTGCACATATGTAAGTTCCACACTATCTTGAACAATACAGTTTATTCTGTAGTTCTGTTTCATAGTTTATATTTCTATTGCATAGTTTATATCTCTATTGTATATTTCATGAGCTGCCTTTTGAAATATATTTTGTTAGACTTTTTTTCTAAGACTTACTGTTTGGAATTTATTGTGGACAGGAAAGTAAGAAATTAATTGTACAGGGATACATGTTTCTTTACACAGGCACAATAGGGCCATCAGTAGCTGAGTGGGTTGGAACTTGGGTGTGGACTGGTGGCTGGAGAGGTCACTTCCAGGTCACTGCCAGGGTGCCCTTGAGCAAGGCACCAACCCCCAACTGCTCCGAGTGTGCCTTCTGTAGCGGTGCCTTCGCTCAGGAACCTGTTCCACACATGTTGCAGGGCCCTTTTGGGTGTGTGTGGGATTGTTTGAGGCCCTATTGGGAGTGTAAATGCACTTTTGTTGTATGCATATTGAATGACAAAATAAATAAATAAATAAATAACAAACTTTTTTAATCTTAAATGTTAAATGGGGGACCTTAAAAAGAGGAGTTGCATATCTCGTCCACCAGGGGGCACTCTGTTTTCCACCGCTACACTTTGACCTCAGCGGGACGATAATAATCTCTTCCGGGTTCACACTGACTCGTAGAGGCTGCATATGAATCTAAGAAGTGATAATTTATGTACATAACTACGCTTCCCCGACAAGAGGGAGAACTTGTTTCAGTGTTTTTTACATTTTAAAGCTTTGTTGAAGTTTGTTGTTGAAGTCCCGGTGGTGTGAGCTCTCCGTGTTAGCCGAACATGTCTGCGGAGGAGGCGGACAAAACAACCACCACTGATGCCAGCGCCGGAGACGAGGAGGAGGAATGGTTGTATGGAGGTAAAACAAAACCACCAGCTAACGTCCACAAACACTATTTGTCCTAAAACCCACTGTGAAGTAGCTTACCAGCTGTTAACCGGCAAACAACACTGGCTGCTATTAGAGGAGACTGGACCGTGAGCATTGGAGCTAAGCTAGCAGCGGGCTGTTTCGGCCTTCTGCATAATCTTACCTTAAAGCAAATAAAGATAAATATGGCAAAATATAATATAGTATCCACACTGTACGTTGGCTATCATTCTCACTACCGCTTTGCATTAAGAAAATATGCCAATGCCTCTGAGATCACCTCCACCTGTTATTTTAATGAAAGCATAATAATTATCTGTTCTTCACACATACTTAAAATGCATGTAAACATCTGAGCTGACCCCCAAAACGCAATATATCTGTCCAAAAGTTTTGGGACACCCTATAAAACCAATGGATTTCCAATGACAACAAAGACTTATGTACAGACAAATGGATCTACCCAGCTTGTTCTACATGTTAAGCTCTGATTACACATGTTTTAGACTTTAACATGATTGAAAACACTCCTACTGTTAAACACAGGAGAGGCAGAGTTATGGTCTGGGGATGTTTTGCTGGTTTAGAGACTATGCCTTGATGTTGTGGTTGCTATATGTGTTCAGTTGTATTTTACATCTGTTTTGTGATACTTGTTTTCAGGAAAAGTTGGTCAAATAGGTTTTATAGGGTCGGTGGTAGTTATAACTTAGCTTTGCATAATAACTTAAAGGTAACAAACTCATACCTCAAAACACATTCATTTTATGTTATATTTAGTGTATTTAACTTGTACTGAAAACAACAATAGCATTTTCTGTGATAAAGCCAGGCTAGCTTTCCCCACCTGTTTACAGTCTTATTTCATACACCTCATATTTCATTCAATAAGGTCCAGTCTTCTGATCCAATTCTGTCAAACAGCATTTACATGCCTTTCTGAAAATGTGTCAAACTGTTGCTTCAGGCACAGTAAAATCCAGGACATTGTGTATAATGTTGAGTAACTTTTCTTTAATATAAGAAATAAAACAGCCCATAATTTCTTTATGCCTGTTGTCAAATTTATACATGCGACTTGCAGTGACTGATTTCTTTAACCACTTGGGAGGATAGAAAGAGGTTTTGATTACAAAGTTGGTTAAGCTTTTACTTTTGAGCCTTGATTACATATTAACAGGCAGTGACTCTGGCTTCTCAGTAACTGACTTTTGTTCTTTCAGATGAGTCAGAAACCAAAGATGAGGACGAAGAAGCCAAGCTGAATGCTGCAGTCAGGTAACTAACATCTACTGTAACCTCCACAAATTGTGTAAAAAAAAAACACATTTCTGATTCCAAACTACAGTTAATTTTATTCTCAACCAACCTGTCACTTACAAGGATAAAATCAATCAGTCATTCGAGAAATCAGGAAACATCTCTCACTATAGCACAACACATTGTAAAGTTTATGAATGCCTTCTTGAAGTTATGAAGGAAATTATTAGAACCTTCAAAGATCGTTTTGTTGTTTTCAATGTTGGTTATACATTTTGTCATATGTGTAGAATATTTGGTTGCTACATATTCTACAATTTAAAGAAAACTAAAGTCTAATGTTTCATTTTATCTACAGTGCACCTGCTGATGCTACTACAGACGATGCAGCTGCACACGCTACAGGAAACGGAGTGGCCTCTGAGGTACACCGCCTTCATGCACACAGTTACATGTTCTGGGTTTGTGTCTGTTTTGGTTTGTGTCCCTCTCGCACCACCACATTCATGGTTGTCATGGTCTTCCTGGACTTTCAGGCCACAGGTGAGGCTGCAGGAGAGGATGTGGACAGTGACAGCGACAGTGATGATGACGATGATGATGTCCGTGTCACCATTGGTGACATAAAAACTGGAGCACCCCAATACACGTAAGTTTTAGTTCAGTTTGTGTTCCTACTTACTCCTATTAATCCTGTTGTCCTTTTTATAGTTTGTGTAGAGTTGATGTCAAAGTAGAGTGTACAGTTACTTCACAAAGTATTCAGAACCTTTTTCTTTTTGAACATAATTTTAAAGGATAAATGCAGCATTTTACCCTCATTCAACTTTCAGTAATTCATAATGAAAAAGTAAAACATGTTTTTTGAAATTTTGGAAAGTATTTAAAAAGTCATACATCAAAATCTCTTATTTGCAAAAGTATTTGGACTCTTAATTTAAACTATGCTCACAAGGTTTTAATGCTCTTCTTTATTTCCAGACCTTATGGGGCTCCACCTGTCAACCTCAACATAAAGACAACAGGCTCCAGACCTTATGGACAAGGTGTCTCACTCTATTATTTAAAGTGGTCTCCATTCCTTTGGACTGTTTTGATTAAAAATACTGAGTCAATCCGGTTTTTTTTCTTCAAATGAAAACATCTACTAACATGTTTTTTTTTGCTTAATCTTTTTTTTTAGTGACGGCAAAGATGAAGGGAGTGGATCTCGATGCACCTGGAAACATAAATGGTGTTCCAGTGCTGGAGGTGGATGTGGAGTCCTTTGAAGAAAAACCTTGGAGGAAGCCAGGTGTGTGTGTGCGCGCTTGTTTGTGTAGCTAAAGCAAAAAAAAAAAAAACTACACACAACTGTTCCTCTAAGTTGTCCATTTGTATGTTTGCAAATCACTTTCTCTCATTATTGCAATTTTTAGTGCCATTGGTAGATAAGTAATAAGGCCAGTGGCCCCAGATTTGGTTCTCCTTCAAATTATCAGGCCTCACAATGGGTGGAAGTTTTTGCTTTGTCTCATAAATGTACTCTAGATAACAATATATATACGAAACATAGGTAAATCTCAATAAATATGACATATGGCCTTCAATTACTATGAGAATAATTACATCTGCATTCCTATACAAACTCAAAACAAACCTAAAATGAAATAAAACACTAGAAAAATGTATAAACCGTCCACAACACACAGTGGATGCCTTCCTCACCCGGGCCTGTGAATCTGTGGTGGCTCCTCACTGAACTGAATAAACAGACTTGTGGTCAAACTTAATGGCTGAGCCCTAATGCACAGTATTTCATTGTGTGTAGGAGCGGATCTGTCCGACTACTTCAACTACGGCTTCAATGAAGACACATGGAAAGCTTACTGTGAGAAACAGAAGAGGCTGCGTATGGGTCTGGAGGTCTCTACAGTTGGCTCGGTGACGAGCAAGATCACTGTAAGACACTGCAGCTGCCTCTGTTTGATCCTTTCCCTCAGCTCCCTCCACATTTCACCAGCTTTCTATATCCTTCCTAAACATCTCCCTCTCTTCACAGCAGTTTATCACTGATGCACAAAGGGGGAGTCGGGATAAACTACAATCAAATTTTAGTACAGTTAGAAATATTTAAGTCATAACTGCTACAAAAGACAAAAACAGTGGTTACATTTAAAATTGAATATTTCTGTGTTTGTCCTTGGGATTGTCTGGGTCTTTTGTCTCTGGAGCTGGTGTTTCAAGAGTTGGGAGCTTGAAAGTTTAGGATTTTAAACCTTACTTAATGTGATAACTAGTGCTACACATTATAATTGACTGACCAGCCACTACGAGGAGCTTAAACTGAGCCTAGTCAAGCATGAAGCGCTGTGTTGGTAAATTTTCTTCAAATCAGGTGGCTCTGTCCTCAGTATTGATAAAAAGAGAGAGGATTCTACTTTGTGGTATCCTAAGGATGAGATTACATTGCTGATGGTTAATGTTTAATTATGAATGTGTAGGACACTGGTCCTAATAGACATATTTAAAAATATGTAGTGTTACAATAGAGGATTACTCAGAGTAGTCTTATTTTTTTAATGATTTATTTGTTCTTAATGACAATATGGCAGCATTAGAGTACCCAGAGTGTTTTAGTAAGAGTTAAAGCCAGTATGAAACTTTTGAATGTTTCTGTTTTTCTACATAACCAAGGTGAATCTTTTGTACCTTTACCTATTTGTCTGTCTCCTCTAGGTTCAGCAGGGCAGGACGGGTAATGACAAGGACATGTCCAGTTTGCCTGTTCACACCTCCAAGCCGGACTTCACATCTCCTGTCAGCCTGTACAAGTCTGCCGTCAGTCAGGTCACCAGGTAACACCTCCGCTTTTATCTGCACTGATTTCTTACTTCACTTTAGTGTGTGAGGAGGAAACACATGCCTACAGCTGTCTGGCAGTTTTCATTAAAAATAAAGCACACAGTAACGTAGATGAGCCAGTCATGTAGTGATGAAGGTGTTGAAATCAAGAGGAAAAGGAAGATGCTTCACACCATATTTACAGGTCATCTTCAGACGAAGGAAGACGGATAAATTTTTTGTCGCGGCTGGTCCGTGTGCCACCAAAATCATATTATCTTGGAGAAAAGTGCTCAGTTAAAAGCATTTATTGTGTTTACTTTCTGAAATTCAACATTCTCAGACACTATCTTGACACACAAAAACACACCTGGTCACCTTCCCATGGGCTGTATGTGTGTCTGTGTGTGTTAGGGCCAATGTTACTCTCATCACCCCTGTCCTTTGTTTCAAAACGGTAGGATCTCTCCCCCTCAGTGGACTGGCCCGCCTCCTCCAGACATGTCCTATTATACGTAAGTGGGCATGGCCTTGTCCCTACAAGGTTAAATGGGCCTCATGAGAAATGTGTAGATGTTTTTTTTTGTTTGTTTTTTTTCTTACATAAAGGGGCCTGGTGTTTTTCTTGACCATGAAACGTGACCACAGAAAAACTCCCGGTGCTACTTCCAAGGCCTCAAAGACACTTTTTTCTTTGCCCATGTTTCTTTCTTTTTGGGTGATTTTATTTGCATGTGTCATAACGCAAGCTGAAACTTTAGAAAGTGAGGAGAAATAGAAACGCCACATGTTAACCCTGCAAATGATCTGCTACACATGTAAAGGCAGTTTTTTTCCCTTTATCATAGGTATTTTTTATTATCTGTTATTATAACCTTAACAGCAGGGTCTTAACTTTGTAAGTGAAAGTCCCTGAATTATGTTAATGCACACTTCTTGATATTAAGATGAATTTTAATGTGTTGACTTGGACTGTAACACAGTAAAGGATCCTTGAAATTTCAAAGAAGTGGTTTGATCTGCTAAAACAGCGTGATGATTTTACTGAATAATAATATATTCAGAGGCTCAGACGGATCCAACATCACATTTTTTTTTGTTGTTGTTTTTTTTTTTAAAGATGCTTGCTTTTATTACGTCTCAGTTTAATAAGGGATTTGAAATGTGGTCTCTGTCCACTGTAAAAAGGATCCCTACAAAACAAACTCTGAATGTAGCTGCTGTTGTTAGAGGTTCAACAATTATGGATGTTGCAGATATTTTGGTATCAGTGTTTTGCTAAAGTAGGTTGGAGATCAACTTTATATAGTTTGTCTACCAGAGCTGATTTTTATACTGTTATATCAGGAATGTTTTTTTATATTAAACTGTGCTCTCAGCTGATCACGATCTGCATCATGGGTCAAGTTGAGATAACAGCAAAGGAATAAATGTCATCGTATGTGTGTGAAAACTCGCAGCCTGTGTAAATGATTTAGGACCACTGTGTTAAAGACTTATAGTAGTGGATGTACTTTACTGATTATCCTATAATACATGTGTAAGTAGCTTGGTGCCTTGATGTGTATTTTTTGTATTGTTTTTCTAGGAAGACGAGTGGTACCATCGATGTGATTGGTGGACAGACGGCCACGATCAGCAGGGTAGAAGGGCGACGCAGACACAATCTGGATGGCAACAACATTCAGGTACAAGAAGCAACAAGAAGTGTCACTTTGAATTATTTAAACCTCTGCTTCTGTTGCTAAAGTGCGTTGTCCTCCTGACCTCACGTGTCCGTTGTTGTGCAGGTGATCTCCGAGCACTCAACATCAGACGCAGAACCAGCGCCAGCGAAGATGCCCACCTTCTTCCCCCCTGGACCAATCCCTCCAAACATCCCCCCACCTCCATTTCTCCCTCCGCCACCAAACGTCAGCACCGCTCCCCCACTCATCCCCCCACCCAGTGAGTCCTGACTCTTCTATTACTTCACATTCATATAAATTTGTTTTGTTGTCGGTGTGTGTGCTCTCTCTTACTCATATTTTTGTTCTCTATTGTAGGGTTGCCCATTACTGTCCCACCTCCTGGTTTTCCTCCTCCACCCAGTGGGCCACCTCCTGCTATCATTCCCACTATGGACAGGTAACACACGTGTAAACACACACACACAAACAAACAAGCAAACAACAACAACAACAAAAAAAAAGTTAAGGCCATAGACTGTATATGGCATGGATGAAGCTAATGCAACATCACCCGGTGGTTCGTGGGCTCACGCTTTAAAGCCAGGACTTTGACATTTTCACTATGTTGGTCATTTAGAAGTGACCATATTGAGATATGATGCGAAGATCCTTGAACCCGAGGTCCCTGCCCAATGTGTATGAGACCAGAGCCTCTCAATCAAGCCTAATGTCTACTTAATGAACATTTTTTGGTGGATCAGCAGATCAATAATAAGATCATCTGGCTTCAGCTGATGGCATCAGGATGAGTATTTCATCACTGAAAATGACGGTTTTTGAATTGAGGTTGATTAAAGACAGTTTTGGGTTTTTTTTTTCTGAGTCAGCATCTGATGGCTGTCAGCAGTATTGCACTTTTTTTTTTTTTTTTTAAGTCTACATTGGCCTAATTTTTCAGCCCCAGTTGCTTCATCCATTTCCAAATAATTCCCCAAATTCATCATCAACTCCTTTAACTATGTATATAGTTAAAGCAAAAAACCAACACTTATTAGAAATTACAGGAAGTACAAGCTGCTGAATGACATATAGATAATAACACATAGACATGAATAAGACATATAGACATGAGGTATATCTACACAAGAGTGGTTTTATAGCTGCGTCATACGCCTGTGAACAGCCTGAAGCATATTTCTGTGGTTTAAATGCATATTTGGATTTTGTATTGGGATCAATGAGCTGCAGTTCAGTGCTGTACTGTAGACATAGGAGAGCGACACAGGCCACTTCCTTTGCTTTTCCTGTATCATCCATTGAGACATACACTTCCTGAGACTTGCATCATACATCAAAACAAAACAAAAATCTTTGATATACATATTTTTTTTACTGCAAAACATCTTATGAATCTGCCAGGAGTCAAAGGTCAGGTTTACTTTGTGCATAAAGTTGGGTAATATACAGACCGTGTACCCTGTGACCTTGGGGTTAACGTGTGAGAAGAAACACCCTCACGTTTTGTAATCGTGCGCCTCAGTCAGATCTAAAATGTAAGCACATTACAGTGATACTGTATCACTTATTATCCATTTTACTGCTTAACACACTGCTGACAGTGTAACAGGTTGTGGATAAGAGGACACAGCAGACCACAGTTTTAACAACACTCTCTGCTGCTGCCACATTAGCATGACTTTTCCCCCACTTACTCATAGAAGATGTGGTCATGGGAGTGATGGATGTGTGACAATACGCACACACGCACACACACACACTAAAGTGTCTGTAATATGTTGCCTTTTCTCTGTTTCTGCAGCGGCCACCCTGGAGGTTATGATGGACGCTCTGTCCCTCCTTACCCGTTTCCTCAAGGTAGAAAGCAGCGTGGTCTGGTTTCCTGACCTCAGTAACACAATGCATGCTAAAGCTTCATTAATAATAAGAGATGTTAACATTAGAGATGGTTAGAAATATGTGTGAGATTTCAAATTTTTGGGTTCAGCGATTTTGCAAACGCACTAAATTTCCTTTATAGTTTTATTCCACTCAGCCTCTAAACACAGACTTCTTTATCTTTCCAGGGGCTTACCCTCCACCTATGGCTGGAGGTGTGCCTCCTCCTTGGCCCCCAGTGATGGACAACTCCAAAACCTGGGACTACTATTCCCGTCGGGACGATAAGAGAGACAAAGACAGAGAGAGGCCCAGAGAGAGGACACATGAGCGGGAGCGGGAGAGGGAGCACAGCCCTTCAGCTATAAGCTACACCAGGTGAGAGAGACACACACACAAAATATATAAGATCATTTTACTGGTCAAATTTCGTTCTCATAAAATGTAATGAACAATAAAGCACCAGTCTGATTCACCAGATGGGTGCTGGTGCTGGACCAGATCCTGTCAAGTGGATTGACTGTTACCCATGATGTGACAGATTTGTGTTATTTTCCCAAACCAATCACAATTCAACCTGTAAATACAATATACACCAGAGCAGGTGCAGGCTGAATGATTTATGTTCATGCACCTGCAGTTACAGACACTGGTCATGGATTTAACATTAAAACAGCTGCTGATTGCAACTTCAACCAAAGAAAAGGTGTTTGTGTTTCATTTCTTTTTGGAACGTGCTGAAGTCAAAGCTTTTGTTCTTCTTCTGCTGCAGTGATGAGGAGCGATACCGTTACCGCGAGTATCAGGAGCGTGGTTACGGAGAGCGCCATCGTGATCGGTCGAGCCGAGAGAAGGAGGAAAGACACAGAGAGAGGCGGCACAGAGAGAAAGAGGAGGGACGCCACAAGTCCTCTCGCAGGTAAATATAAAAATATATTTATATACACACACCCACACATTTCTCTCTTAAGGGCTTGTTTGTATGTTGTTTTGTGTTTTATTTTGTATCCAGCTTTCTATATACAATAGTAACTGAGGGTTACTTCCTTAAGTTATTATTTCCTGAAAAAAATTACTGAACTCAAACCTTTAGTTTTGGGAACTTTCTTTAAAAAAAAAAGAAGGTTTTAAGACTTTTCTGAACTTTTCTTGTCCCCATTGTGTGACAAGAATAGTTACCTCATCTTATCTTAACATTTCTTTACTGTATCAAAGCTGAAATAAAAATAAACACCCTAAGAGTTGTATATAACTAATCAGCTGGACAATGATGCTTGGTTTCAGTGTCTTAGTTAGATACCTTGTATTGGGAGCATGGCTGGTTTGATTGACAGGTATATAGATTACTTTGGATGCTCTGATAGACCCTCCCCCTCGCTGCTCCCCAGCTCCTCCTCCTTATTCATATATGGTCACTTCAGGCTCCAAAAAAACCAAGATGGCGACAGTCAAATGACAAACTTCAGGCGTCACACTTATCCACAAACCAGTGCTTCTCATTTCTATCCACTGACTCTTGTTGTGAGAAAATCAGACAAGTGCTGATAGTTTTTAAATGTTTTAGACTTTAGTTTTGTCTCTTTCCACCTTCTCTGAACTTTTGTCTCCTGTCCAACACCACTTCCTCCTCCTCCTCTCTACTTTCTTCCATTATCAACTTGCTATGACACTGCCTGTCTTCCTCTTTGTCCTCTTCTCCCGTCTCCATTTCTCTTCTGATCTTTTGTCCTTATTGATCTTCCCATCTTTCTTTGTCCGTCTCCTCTTTCTCACCTTCTATTCACTCTCACTTCACGTCTGCCCTTTACTTTTGCTCCTCTACCTTTTCAATCTCACCTCCCGTGCCCTTTTCAACGCTCTCATCTTTCTCCTTCCATTAGCAGCAGTAGCAGAAGGAGGCACGACAGCGAGGAGGGCGACAGCCACCGGAGGCACAAACACAAGAAGAGCAAGAGGAGCAAGGAGGGCAAAGAGGCCAGCGAGGAGATCAGCGCAGACCAAGAAAACCAGGAGGCCATGGAGTAGTGATGACCACCTCCTGTTTTTCCCTCTGTCTGTCTCTATACTGACCGGAAAGGGAGAAAAGGAGCAAGAGACCAACAAAACCAGAAAGTCGCAGAGTGATCGATGCACCCTGTCACTCTCCTCTCCATCAATCTCTCTTCTCCTCCACCCCGCTGTCGTTCGTCCTCACCATCACTTCGCAATAGATGGAGCGGAGGAGGAGGAAGAGGAGAAAGGACAGATAGTCGCCCTCCTCGTCCATCTTTCCATCAGTAGCTGACACCAGGCAGAGCATCAGTGTGTCTTCAGCCGCCTCCCTCCTCTCAGAGCACTGCTGTAACAGTTAGGTTACGCTCAGAGATTTCACTGAATAGTCAGGACGATCAGCAGCATTTGCTCTTTTTCTGTTGCCTGTTTGTTTGTTGCCCTTTTGTTCTTGTCCTGTAAAGACATCTATAGGAAGATGTCAGTTAAGTTCAATTAAAAACACTTTTGATAAGATGTGGTTGTGTGTCTTTCTCTCTTTTTTTTTTTGTTTAAATAGTCCAGTAACCGTTCACATTCATCTGTTTCCCCAGGGCGATATAATCTTTCACAGGCACTGGTAATTCTACAGTCCACACCTTTAAAAATAGCTTTGACCACATAATTCTCAGTAATCATCCACTTGTAAAATGTGTTTTTAGCAGCTTAATCAGTTGGAAAATTTCACTTTCCCATACGTTTGAAACTTGTTTTCACATTTGTCTGGAGAAGAGGTCGAAGTTTCTCTGTTTAGATTTAGGTAAGGACGTAAAAGCTCTCTCAAACATTCATATACTATTTACTTACACTGGATTCTTGAAGTGAAGGACTAACCTTGGGGAAAAATACACAAGTTTTAAGCAAGGTATTTCAGGTTAGCATGTCTTTAAATATCTCAAGTGTTTATATTTCTTTTAAAAAAGGCTTTAAGGGTGCCATTGTGTTGACTAATAGCTGCTAAAATCATCTTATAATTTAGGATTTTTGTTCTTTACCATTTCATGTGATGGTTGATGTGTACAGCGTAGTGTTTTGTGTGACTCAGCACATTCTTAAACGGTCAGTTTATCAGGGATCAATCAGCAGAGCACAGCTGTGGTAATCAGCAGCTGAGGACAAAGTCAATTTTAAATCAATATTTGTTTTGGCAATACTGTATGCTTAGAGGTTTTACTGACATAATTTAGACCTCAGTATATGTTGAAATTATTTCCAGGCTGTAGTGGTAATGATATATTTGCTTTGAGGTTTTCTATGAATATTGTGCAAACTCATATGACATATAAACCAGTTAAAATTGGCTACATTAAATTGCTTGCTGTGTATTCCAGAACAATTTCATATGTAAATACAGTGTTTATGAAAAAGCAAATGGCAGCAACAGCAGTTACTCGGGACTGTGTTGTTTCTGCATTACTTCTATTCTTTTAACATGCTTGAACATTTTTATATTACTTTAGCTGTTCCACTGTTTAAGCATAAGCAGTATGCAATATGTTAATACAGAGTTTATCAGCCAGTATGTAGTTGTAAGCAGATATAAGGTCAGTTTGTGTGGCACAGCCTCCAGTTGCCCAGGACTTGCAGTTGTTGATACCACCATATACTAGAATATACAATGTACAAAGCCAATATGATGTCACCTATTGGTTGGTAGAGTTAATAGACTGTATATAGAAATGGATGAAGTAAAATGAGGCCAATGTGGAAGTAAAAAACAAACAAAAAAATGCAATACCAGTGACGGCCACTAGAGGCTGGTTCCAAAAAACTCTGGCTTCAATTGATTTTACTTCAAAAATGCTCATTTTCAATCACACAAGTCATTCTGATACCATTAGCTAAAGTTAACTCTTCTTCTCAGTGATCTGGTGGTTCATCTGAAAAAGTATTCATTGTTAGGCTTCAAAAAGAGGACGTTTTAAGGGCGTGGTTCGTCTGATTGACAGATCTGGTCTCCAATGAGAGGAGCTACAAACTCAAGTCTCCTACACATTGGGCAGTGTCCTCAGGTTCAAAGGTCAGGCCCACCTCAAAACACAAATCCATAACCCAACAGGTGACTGGTAAGTGACAGTCTTCCTCTTTGTGAAGCCTAATATCAACTTAGACTAATTATGATTTTTTCAGATGGACCACCACCATCAATAAGAAGAGTTGACTCTGGCTAATGATGTCAGGAGGACTTGTGAGAAAAAAATCTAATGACAAAGTATTTCATGATTGAAATTTATTGTTTTTAATTTTTAGTCAACTGAACACAGATTTTTTTGGAGCCTGCATCTAGTGGGCATTGGGAGTATTGCATGTTTTTGCACTTCCACATTGGCCTCATTTTTGGGGCCTGGTTACTTCATATTAAACACGTAAACACATCTGCTTACATATGCATTCGAGTGTGTTATAATGTGAAGTAGGGGAGGGGATTATACCTCAGGTACAACCTGGACCGGAGGACTTTTTGATTTGTGGTAATACTTCAGTAATTTCACTGAAATAAATGATCTGACTGTTTCTCAATAAATATTTGAATTGAAAATGCTATTTACTGCAGTATTCACTGTACTATGAATAGGTAGTTTTGATTAATATGATAGTGGCTGTTTCCTAATGAAAATGGGAACATTAAAGTATGAGAAACAGAGTGTAAAGGAGTATAAAAATGCTTTGCTTGAATTGTGTGTTATTATTGTCACTAACAGGTCGGGTAGGATTATTAAAGTGATTAAGGAAAATACATTAGCATAAATATATAACAGCCTCTACAAAGCTCCTGTTACATGTGATCGGATCAACATTCCTCAACCAGGTCAAAGTCTTTCTTCGAGTCTGTTTGCTCTGGTTACATCAGCTCACACTGTCATGAATATATGCAGCATCCAGAGGGGAGACTGTGGATGTGAAGCTTCAGAGGCAGTGAGGACAAAACAAAGGCAGAGTGTGGGACAACCAGGGAGGAACAGACAAGACCTGCAGAAGGAAATCTTGAGAAAAAAGATCAAAAAGAGCCATCTAGAGGATGAGGTGTGTCGGTGTTGTGTTGCTGACTCTACTCTCTCTGGGACACTCTGCTCCTCTGAGCAGCTGTGACAGTCTGATCAAACCAAAACCCATCAGCAATGAAGACGTAAGTTCCCCACCACTCTGCTTATCTGCTAGTGCATTTTTGCATTTTTAAAAGAAACC